>JAHZMT010002784.1:0-25019 GCA_027743785.1 Sinhomidia bicolor
TATTATTATTAATAATAATAATAATAGTTACACAGAATATTTGTATATAATGCATGAAAGCTAACTGCATTAAGCACTTAGTACATTGACATTATGATGAAAGTTTCTAGGCGCTATATAAAAAACTAAAGGAAAGATGCAAAATTAATCAAAAAAAATAAGATGTAAGGAATACGTAAGATTTACTTTCATTATATTCAAGCAATATTATGTATTTTATGATGAGTACACACTTTACACAGTATATTGTTATGGGTGTTGTTATACTTAATGGTATATATATACATATACGTCACTTGTACTTAGATAGCTTTAAATAATTTTTAAAAAATACATTAGTAATAATAATAATGCATCCAAAACGGTTAACGCAACTGTTCATTGCATAGCTACTCTACACGTGTTTCTAGTGTCGTGTTTTACATGGAATAATATAGATAGATACATAAATACATTAAGAAAGGCGAAAATAGTTACAAAAATTTTGAAAGAATGAATGAAATGAATGTACATTACTACTGCAGGATAACACGCATCGTCGTTAAATTTAGAGTAGAAAAATCAAGTAAATGTTTACTTTTTTGAAAGAAACTTTATTCTGTTCTTATTACTACTAAGCAGATTTTGTGAGGAGGAGGAGGAGGAGGAGAAGTCATTTCTTTCGCAAACTGGTATATAGTATACACATACACACATGCCTAAGGTAGGGGCTTTAAAAATGCAATGAGTGAAAGGCTAGTAAAATGGTAAACCAGATATTAGATGTGTAAAAAAATCTTTAGGATTTTTGAAGAAATGGGATTACAAAAACATAAATCATATACACTATGGGCAAATTCTGTTAGCTAGTTGTGCTAGTTTTTAATCAAGGTTAGTTAATTCAAAAAAAGGTAAATTTGCTGTACAGAAACAATCGGGAAATTATTTTTATTTCTTTTTTTTTATAAAAAAACAGGTTAAAGTGTTCGTTATTGCTTGTATTTTTAAAGTTAAATAGTGTTTCTCAAGATTAAAATTACAAACAGTATAAAACTGGTGGTAGCTAGCTACATATATATATTGTATTTCAAGTTTGAAACTGGGAGAAACACACGACGAAAGTAGTGTACACGAAACTACTTAGAAAGTAAACTTTGTACTACTATCAAAAATTGTTTATATGTAATAACTAGATTTTGATATTAGGGATAGAAAATCAAGCAGACAAAATGTCTACTACATACATAAACGCGTTCGCCGTATGCATAGATCTCATCTCAGCCGTATACAAATACAATTAAATATCAGTAGTACGTGCGTAAATATAAAGTGAACATTTCGTTGTTATTATTAATATTAATAACAATAATAATAATAATAATTAGCTCTTGTTACTATTATTATTATTATCATATTTCTTCTATCATATTACATTGTTGTACATTTAACTTTAAGGAGAAAGTACTTACAGACTTTGTTACTTAATATTAAACTTTCAATTCGTCATTTTATTACACACAGAGAGGTATGTATACATATTTAGTCCAGAAATAGAAGTTATATAATGGTGTAAATCTTGGGGGTTTATTTTATTTTATTTTCTTATAAACTATACACAGTAATGGTATTAGTCTTATTGTTGTTATCATCATAGCATCGACTTGAATTTAAAGGATAAACTGCAAAAAATAAAACTAATAATTAAAGGTAGTTCAGATAGCATTTTTTTAGTATATGCTAACTTACTAATAATACGTATAAAAAATGTGAGCTGTACGCTACATAGAATCTCTGTTGTAATACAAGAAGGAGCAGCCCATCATAATTAAAATACTGAGCTAATATTTCCTACTCATGAAGATTACATTTACACAAAAACTGAATTTGTTCAACTGTTTTGTAATTAATGTAATAACTGGGTTTCTCTGCCAGCGGTTTAGGTATGCACACAATATATATAGCACTCGTGATTTCAGTTTTAAAGTTTACTACACGGCATTTCTGAAATTGTGGTGTTTTTCCAGATCAGTTCTATTAGTAAGGAAGCATTTAGTATTTCTTAACAAGCACAATTATGTCTTTTGAATCATTTAGTAGATAACAGGCTATAGTTTAAAAAAAAAGAAATAGTTCAATCGGTTCATTTTGTGATTTTTTAACAAGTAAAGCTTATATAGGGGGAAATGTATCTGTAATATGTATGTATAATGAAAATAATAATAATAATAATTGTCAGCTATTGTTATGACCTGAGGTTTAAAAACGTTAATTTTTTTACATAGTAGCAATTTTGTAGTAGTAAATAATACTCTTTATATTTTTCTCCGTACTTAATTATAAAATATGTGTATTAGAGTGAATTGTAAATATTTAGCTGTAACTGCATTCGGCACTTATCATTATTATCATTATTAAATATTATGTATGAGAAGTACATAAGTAGGTAAAATGTACGAAGTAAAACCTTTTAAATTTCCAATGTATATAATTTGTACTTACAATTACAATCTATCACAAGTAAGCCCACCTAAGGTAGGTATAAAAATGAATAATAATGGCCAATGAACTCCCAAAAAAGAATCATGTGTATGTAGGTAATTAATGAAGATTTATTAAGTAAACTACAAATGTAGAAAATTAGTAACAATAGGAGGTGAAATTGATGTACAATGAAAGGACAAAAAATGCAACGAAATAAATAAATAAATATGTAAATGTATGTTATCTAATCAGTGTACTTAGTAAAAGCTTTAAAAAAATTGACAGTTTTCATCATCATCATCACTATGTATTGTATAAAAGAGTCCCTTTGATAAAACCTAGTCTACAATTACCAAAAATAATGTGAGTAAAAAAAGTAAATAATGTTCTATTATTAACGGTACTTCTGCTGATGAATAATGTTGAAATGTAATAGAGTAAGGGTCTGCGAGCAGTATTTGTTGTTATTGTCGTGAAAAATAATAAATGTAGAGGTTTTAAACTGACCGGTTAAACAAATTTAATGTAATTGTATTATTATTATCATTATTATTATTATTACTACTACAAAGTGCATAGTTTCATTTTTTTTTCTTATTTTTGTGGTACATAAATCTTTCGCCATTTTTATGGTGTCTAATTTCTGATTTGGAAAAAGTTACCCTAGAAGTCGTGTAAAAAAGTCAACCTGGCAGTTACTAGGTATATAATAATTAATAATTGACCGCAAAGAAGTAAAGAGATGTTACCGTTGCAAAATGTTAAGATATTAGTAAAAAATCCGTAGGTATTTGATTTGTATAGCTAGCAAGTTTAACGTTTCGTGTTAAAAAATGCTGTCCTTTAATTATTTTTACTTGTAAGACAATTAATTAATTCTGTAGTTTTTAATGGATACAGTTATAGATAATTTTTTTGCCATTTTTCATTTTAAAAAGTTGTAAGTAATTTTTAGTAAGTTATTGTAAAGCTGACTGCGAACAGTGTCAGGTCCGATTTTAAGTATAATTAGTTGTAAACTTCTACAAAATATTGTTAATAATAAAAGAAATAGTTTTAATTGAATATTTTAAGCGATACGTACATACATACTATCAAAAATGTTTTCACCTTGAACATTAATGTATTATATACATACATATATAGAGTGTCTGTTGGTGTAAGATAATCAACTTCTTGTTATATAATGTACGATTATAGACTATGTATTATTAAAGTATGCATGTGATTAATTGTACATAAGTATTAAATAATAATAATGATGAAAATATGATTTAATTACTTACTACCAAATGTAGTTGGATTGAATGCGACAGAATCCCATTTGATAGGCTTGTTTACTAGTCGTACATAAAAATACTTTTACGGTTCGTTATTATAATTGTATTTAAAACCAAAAAAAACAGCGTCGTTCGGTACTCTCTGTCTATCTCTCTCTTTGTTGGGCTGCCAACATAATCTAGGATAATGAATAAAGTGGCATGGTTCTCAAATGAATATTTAAAAAATATCACCAATGTTGTTGTCAACTTTATTTATGCATTTATTCTACCATTAAAATCAAGTTGAAAGCATTTTTTACGATATTACCACAGTACCCGCTACTAATCCTCTATGCATAGATGCTAATCCATTGAATGAAAAGACAACTATCATCAAAATACACTACGGTAGGCATGTAGTAAAAAATCAGAGCCAAAAGTAGGCATTCACAAAGTTACACGTATATGCTTTGTTACAGTTCCAAGAAAATGAAAAGAATCCAAGTTGAAAGAAACTTTAGAATGGATATTATGCATATTTATTATTTTTCAAAATGGCTGACAGAGCATAGATTGTTATATTAGTACTTGTAGACTTTAAAATCTGAACTGCACTCCTTATTTCTTTATACGCTTGTAGGATCTGGCCACTGATTTATCATTGGCAGTTTCCAACGCATTCAAGCCGTCCTGACTAAACGTGTACACTGACGTAGCCGTTATGTTATCGAATTTCAATGTCTGCTTTACTGTGTTGGCTGATTCAAGTACAAAGGTGGTCTGAAATGAAAAAAAACATAGTGCAATATTACTATATAATTTCAAGATGATGTGGAACACGTTTAGGTTTTCGTCACATGAGTTCCAACGTAACGTATAATTGATTTACCTTGTACTTCCTCTTATCCACGAATTCGTCCTCAAGTTCCTCCCCGAATTTAAATGTGGTGGACCGAGAAACGAATGGAGTGATAACCTTGTATGTGTACGAGTTGTCGCCAGCTTTGGTTACTTGTACGTGCATTTTGAGTCTGGTCATTACCTGTCGAAACTGTTCGTTGACACCTATGAAAAAAAGAGAGAGAAAAAAAAAATGAATACATATTATAAGTTAGGGTAGAGATATGAACAATTACAGGAGTACTAGCATCGGCGTTTAGTAATAATAGTTTCAAACCTACCAAGTGCCTTCAGGTATTCATTATAGGCCGGATCCTGTGGATTGGACGTTAGTTGATAGTACCCTTCTATATTGCTAGGGACGGGAGTCGCAGCTGTGGTGTCTAAGAAAAAAAATAAAACAGTAAAAGAACATTACATTTACCTTAGTTCACACAATCACCGACAATATGTTACCTGGCAAATAGTGACTTACCAAACGTTGAAAATAACAACAGTGAGGGAGGATTGAATACGACGAAGATAGCAAAAAGATTACATAGCGTGATTCCAACCATTATTATGTCTTGGCGAATGGGTTGTTTAGACCTAAAGAAAAAAACAAACCGTGTTTAGAGTCCTGGATATTAATACTTACTTGCTTACTTACTTACTTCCTTACTACCTTACTTACTTCTCTGGTAGTAGGTTTTACTGGTCCTCTGCAAAATCCGAATTGCAATGATACCGGTCTTCTCATTTTCTTCGGCTTTTATACTCGTCCTCTCGATTTAATTTCCATTTTTTATTCGATATTTCGATTTATTGCGCAACAACTATTGTTCTACAGGAAACAATGCGTTGACGTTATTTCAAGAGAAATTTGTTTGTATTGCTTTCCATCGCCCATGGTTACCGACTTGCACGTGTCCAAACGATGATACAAATTTTACTTATGAACAAATTATAAAATAAACTAACATAAAATAGCAAATAATGTTTGTCTGTTTGTACACTTTTTAATTAGCCCATCGTAAGTATCGTAACTACTTGGACATAAAAGTACCTATGTACGTAGATACAATATAGTTCTGAACTTCTTTCTCCTACTGGAATGAAAGCAATCAGAATTTTAATGATATTACAACTATTAATGCTTGGCCTTTGCTTTTGTTATGATCAATTATGGAAGATGCTTTCAATTTTTTGTAGGAATAAAAATCATTTGAACAATCGTTTGAAGCATTTGTTTTTTAAAGAAAATGTGCGTAGTATTTTTTCCTAAAATTCAAAAATGGGCGCAAGTTTTACTTGTTTTTCCGACGATATTCATTCATTTCTTAAAACTTTAGATTATCGAATTGATGATATGAAGTGGAAGTTGGTCATTCGTATGGTTTCGCTAGTTATATATATCGAAATCGTAGCATTCAATTAATTTTAATACATTCATACAGTATCGTAAATGCATACATATTCCGTTAAATATAGCCACACTTTTTCGGCAAGATTGTGCGTAGCACAAAGTGCTATGAGAAGGCCTTGAGAAAAATAAACAATGCAACATGAGCAAAGTGTTGCAAAACTTAAATGGTTCCTAATGAATGTGCAACACTAAGAAAGTAATAGTAGCAAAATAATAAAATATTGTACGTGTATGGCTAAAATATTTCGCAATCAAACTAGTCAGAGGCAGTTCAACTGTCGTAAAGGTTACTGAAGGTCAAGAAGTATTAGTTGGAAATGAAAGTAATAATACGTGTCGCTACTGGGTTGGAAGTTGCAAAAAATAGAAACCTTCTGTATGAGGGATCGGGGGTTTGCCGACTTTTTAATGAAGAAAGGAGTTTCATCGGTCAGGGTGTAAATGATCGGTGTAAAAACCAAAAGAGTAACTAACCAATTGATATTTAGACAAGTTATACATATGAATGTATATATTTAGAGTTAGTCACGTACACATAGATACGTGGCATTTTCAAGAATTCCTTGCAGGACTTTGAATAACGATACCTTCAGGAAATATCTTGGAAAAGCCGTTATTACGCTGTGATCTGCACATCGGTAGATAGGGAATTTCATGCTCTTTCAACACAGTTTTCTCTTGTTTTAAAACTTATCGATTTGTTGAAATGGGGACGTGTAAATTCAGTCAATATAAAGTTTACAAAAACTGATCCTCGTGCTCTGAAAATGGTGCATTGTTAAAAAAAGCCAACCATTTTCATAAAAGTTATTTCTAGTGAATGGAGAGATCTGAAAAATAAAAGTTATTGTTAAAATTTGATATAAGAAAAGTCCCTAGATCTTGACTTATAAGACAACAGTTTGAGTAGGTTGAAAATGGCATAGGTTTGTCACAAATCAGCAAAAACATTGACTGAAACAAAAAAACGAACACATTTAGGTCACTGCGAAAGATCAGATCATATTACCAAATATTAGAGGAACTGAAATGTGTGAGATTTGGCAGGTATTGGTGACACTAAAGTGTGGAAAACCTTTCCTGAAAATAATAAACTTTCTCTGCGCTGTACAAGGCTAATTCCAAATGTTTTGTATATGGACATGGAAAATAAAGTACAAACGAGCCAGAAAAGTCTCGAACATTTTTTTGTGAATGAAAATGGTTTATATGATAAAAATATACTTTTAAGGAAGGATGCATTCTTTGTGCTTGCGTAGCTGTAGAGGCGAAACAATATGCATGACAATTTTAGAACCTTGTCTAAACTCTTCATTTAATAATAGAATCGAAGAGGATTTTACGATTCTTTTTGAGGTTCGCAAACAACGCTTCGTTATTCTTTACAGCAATGTTCAATGGTATTGTCAGTAGATGCAAAATATAAAAAACTTAAGTAAAAGTAAATGAGTAAATTACCCTTATGAGTAAAAACACAGCAAATTGTATTGAATTATATTGAAATAGCACAAGTTGACAATCCGGCAAGGAATTTTTGAATGTCCTACGTAGAACCATATAAACAGCTTATTTATTATCGTCAGAGACTATGTCAGGGTGTGGACATTCAGTTTACAAAAGCGTTAAATTGTCTACGTGTAATATGACAAGAAGAGGGGGGAAAGTCACAAAAATGAACTGAACTTTCTAGCCATCCGATTCAACAAATTTTCAAATTCCATGCGAAATAGCATAAAGTCTGCGTGCAATTCATAGAGTAGGTAATATTTTTGATTGAACATAAAATCTCATCTTCTACACCTATCTTCTAATTAATCGCAAATGATAAAGATCATCAAATTTCATGCTTATTGAGGGCGTTTCTGCTAATTAACGTTTTTCGTCGATTGCAAAAAAACATAAAGTCATCAAAACAATTTAGCTCTATCATTTTATGAATCTTGGTTTCCCAGTAAATGTATGCCATATATTTCATACTTTAAGCATTTATTGAAAATGAAATTTAGCAATTTACTTGAAATTTCCTACCACAGCTCTTTAATTCTTCGGATTTTAATTTAACGAATATTTTTATAAATTTTGAATTCCCAACACTGAATGAATTAGTGAATCTACACACAACACTATGTTTTTATTGTGGATCACAAAAGCTCCCAAAGTAGTTCAAGTAAAAGTAAATTCATGAAAGAATGTCGTTTTAATCTCGCCCTAGCAAGGGATCTTGAATTTGTCAATTTATTTATTTTTCATTTGGTAGAGAAGACGTGTAGCAGCATGCATTTGGAGAACAAGTTATTGTTGTGCTATATGGTCTTCGTGCAAATTAGTTACCAGCGTAGTGTGGAATGAATATATAAAAAGTTAAAATGACTGCCGCAGCATACAAAACATTATTGTGAAAACCTTGTAAACTTGAATAAAATTAGATTGAGAAAATCAGCAGCTTATTTTTTACAATATAATCACGATTAGCACAAAAATGTCAATTTGTACAATATTGTATATCTCCGAACTACTTTCATCTTTTGAAATGACATTATATCCTCATGTTCCTTCTCTTTATTGTTACATTAGTAGAAGCGGCATGAAGTAAAATGCGAAATAACCCTTTGCATCGCATGTCATCGTGTTTCTGGATTTTTCATTGCGTAACACGTTTTTGCTTTATGCATGCGAGTGAAATTCTTGTTAAATACCTTAATATAATTACGAAGCGATAGGTTCACGAAAATGTGAAAGGACATGACTGCATGATGTCTTGTACACATGGCAATTATAGAAGTGCACATATGAGAAAGGCAAAGTCGAGAGATTTTCCGACCTAAATCCAAATATACTTTCCTCTTCTCGTTGCGACAGAATTAAAAGTACAAAGCGGATTAAATACGCGTGATCCTCAAAACGTCACCAGTACAGAAGCGTGTATTTAACAGTGTTCATTTTGCCATATTCAGGCGTCTTAAAATATTTAAGACTTTTCTGCTACTAACTGCTAAATAAGCACAAACAAGATTTGAAGCGTTACAACTGTATTTTAATTTTTTTCTAACTAAGTAGAATCATAGGCAATGCTACATGAATATATACATACATATATGAAAAATGTTATAATAGACAACTGACATTTTTCATACTTTCGTTTTTTTGAAATCGAAAGAAAACGAAAAAGAGGTATCATCATCTTAATTTAACTGACAACATCACAGTTATAAATCACAAGCATCCGTTTTGAATATCAGCAAGCATTATCATGTTTTTGACGCCCTTTTGCAGAGCTATAATAGATTTTTTTCTTTCAAGCTACCTATGTACATATTTGCATGTATAGTACACTCATTGCTGCTTTCCAACCGGCAAAGTCATGTCTTGAATGAGTCATGTTGTCAACTAGACAGCTAGAATTACTGTTAAGCCATTAATTTTATGAGTGACTACACTGGAATTAAAAGTCATAAAACTTCTGCTGGCGAATGACGCATGACTGCACGTGTCTAATAGTACGACACACTGTGCTTGTCATGTAAAAATCACTTGTGCTTGTAATTTTCCCGATTACTGTGTGGAAAGAAATAACAGTTATTTTTTTAGATGGATTTATAATATTTTATAATAACTTGACATTTGAAGTGATGTTTAGATACATGTTTGCAAAATAAACACTACTTTTATGTGTAGCGATAAATAGCAGCCATAAAGCCATTGAATTGCCAGCAACGCAAATACAGTAAATCTGTGTGTTGAATGATAATGATTTATGATGATGAGCACACGCATTGGATGATTTGTACTTTTACCAATTATGGATATTATTATTATTATAATGCAATAATATGTTCACAACAGCGTATGTACGGTAGCACTTGCATGTACTGCAACTTGTTCAGAGTGTGCGAAAAGTTGTAAGGACAATAATAATTTCAGAAGGAAATCTTTGATGGTCATGCATGTTACGACTTGAATATGAACTCATAAGAACTCTTCACATTTAAGACATGATACACTTCAGTTCCAATTACATTCTCGAAGGCAGTACAAATTGATCCTTTGATAACACGCAAAAAGGCACTGTTATCTTTATTGATGTTTTCTACGCTTACCATCATCCACTGGTTACCTAAGTTAAGTACATTAAAAAGGTTTGCTGATTCAACATATAATTTTCCAAAAAAGGAGCATAAGAACGCCATATACACAGGTGTAAAAATGATATCTGACTCACATAATGTGACGGTAATTAAAAGCTTATCGTGGCATAACTGAAAATTAGTTACATTAATTAAGCTCAAGTTAACGAGAATCAACCTACCTACTACACACATTCAGCATAATAGTATTAGGTAATGTACTAAGGTGGACGTTAAGCAAAAGAAATTATCTCCTAAACTAACAGCAACACTACAGTAATTACCACCACTGTTTTACCGCAACTACCAACATAATATTTTATGCTGTAAAACATGCCTAAAATGTAACAATTAAATTCAAGTCTCCACCAAATCGTTGAAACTACCAAATGCATTATGTACATACCTATCTGCATAATGCCAAAAAGTTCATTAGTGTAGTTATTGCAGGAAAAAATCCCTACACATTGTACTTAAAGAAGAAAAAAATAAGCATTCTATCAGCATATCCAACCAAACTCTATCTACACACAAGCAACAAAAATGTTGTGCAGAATGAATGTGGTAAAGTGCAGGTAGACAAAGATGAACAACATTGGTATTTTTATAGAACGTTTCTTTACCGTAAATCTCATCATCGTGAAGACTCTCTGTCCCATTCAATGCCGTTTCACACGTACTTCCATTATTATTATTATTTTGATGCGTTTTCTTCGACTACGAGTTTCATAAAAAAATACAGCCTAGTCAAGTGTATTGGATGAGCCTTGCACCTTGCACGACTTTGCCATTTATTTGTGAGAACTTTTCAGGTTAAAAGACGGATTAAAATTGAAAATTAATGTTAGTATGTCTTACCATCAGCATGCATCGAAGAGAATAAATGATGCATAGGTATACATACACATTATTTATCATCGTATCATCATCACGATTCATGATGCTTGTGTTATATTGTTTTGTGGCAAAAGACAAGGTAAAGTCAGCGGAAACATTATTGATAACACTTTTGCATTGAACGCTGGTATGTATGAGTCAGGACTAGTAATAAAAAAATCTGAGTTCCTCCTGCTCGTCTGCCGACATCACTTTTCGCATTTTCAGGCTTGTTGTGAGTGGCAGAAATAACAAAAGACTAAAGACAGGAAACTGTCCTCCCAAATGAGAGATATGCATCCCTCATCCCCTCCCTAACCAACCAGCTAACTCGTGCAGGTTGTAATTTATGAACTCTTTAAATAAATACGTACATAGGTTTCACGTGCATACGTTTCTTACTAATTTTTACTAATCATCAAGTTGTGTTTGTTCTTTGGACGACGATGACGCTGACGTGGTGTGTATGCAGTTGTCATTAACTCTGGTATATGCACTTTTACTCTTGCACATGCCAATAAACGCATTAAACTTTCTGTACAAAGTATTATTGATAAAGAAAACGCTTGTCGTGATAAACTTGTTTACAGCAGATCTAGTCAAATTGCGAATAAGACAAAGTTGTTCAAAGTTGAAATGCTAATAATGCAGAGTACAGGCCATTGAATTGCACCTTCGTTAATCATTGAACAGAAATGTTTGTACATTTTTTGTATGAGTTTCATCTCTAAATTGTTTAATTGCAGGTTAGTCCTAAATTTTGACCGTTTTAAACGTCTGAAATCGTTTAAAACAACAACTCATTTTAGCAAAAATATTATTTATTAATATACATATCTACGTAAATGTATTCCTTTTCAACATGAACGCAGAGCTTTTTGAGTCAGCGTATTTAAAAAAAAGAATATTCACGGTGCATATAAAAAAGACACCAGGACAGGTACTCTAAAATCAACAATAGACTTCACCTGCATCTGCATCCGTTTGCACTAATGAATAGTGGGTAGGTCATATTTGTTCATAGGCAGATAATTATATCGATAAAGTTGGAAGAGTAGCTGATCTGAAAAAAAAGTTTGCATCAATAAAACTCTTGCCTGTAAAACCTGTACATCACACTCTCGATTTTGCCGTGTGTTTAAACGTGTACCATATTTGCTGCTGCCAGTCAACTGTGTGTAATTATTATCGTTATTTGTTGTACGGTTGTACTATTGTTGTGCACAAATAATGAAAATAAATACCTATATATATTCCATTTAGTGCAGCAGCATGTTCTGTCATAGTCTCGTATATTATATTATTATTATATTTTAGTCGTTTCTTTCTGCTCTTGAAAGTAAAACAGGTACTAGCACAACAATAGCAATATATATGCATATTATATTATCAACATGATCATTGTATTTTGCACGTAGTCTAACAATGGCAGCAATAATGAGAGTAAATAACTGATACTATATTTTCTTGGCTTTGTCTCACATTTCTGTAGCCTGTGCTACTGCATATTTATAGGCAAAGTAGGTAGGTATTTCTGCTATTAAAATAATGGCACGGCACACAGCTAAGCTAGCATTAAGTAGCTCATTCATTGTCAACTTCGACAGCAATTGTGTCTTCATGCAGGATCATCGTCTTCTCTTCTCTCGCTTCTCAATGAACAACGTGGAACAATAAGAGTACGTTATGCTATGATTTTTTGGTGTTCACTCACTGAGGATTATGTGCTCACTAAGGACCAACACTAAAAAACTGAACTGAACAGGTATGGGAATATTTGTCATAGATTTACAAAAAAACACAGTAGGCATTATGTACGTATACCAAAGTAGGTATATACCGTTTTTACACATTGAGTGGGCTCCGTAACAGAGCCCCTCTATCCCTACCATCATACAAGTAGGGCATTGTTGAGCATTGTTACTGCAACGGCGACAGGTAGATGGATGGAATAGCTTTAAATTTTTAGATACATATAGCTTATGTGAATATATACATATGCAGAGAAGCAGATAGGGTAGTAAATATGACGTTATGACGATATTCTTGCATTAACCTGCTGAAGCCCATGATGATGGTATGTTGTTGTTTAATACCTGTTTCAAATGTTGGTTGATACTCATTCAATGTATGGTTTATTTGGTTCGTCTGTCTGCATTAGAAAAGGTAAGGTAAGTGAACCACTCTGTATGCACTGACAATAAAAGGGATGATGGGGTTGAAATTGACGGATATGTATCTTATATTAACGCACATATTAATATTACATTGTATATTTCGATATAGGCAAGACC
Organism: Sinhomidia bicolor; assembly: GCA_027743785.1. Classification (NCBI taxonomy): domain Eukaryota; kingdom Metazoa; phylum Arthropoda; class Collembola; order Entomobryomorpha; family Entomobryidae; genus Sinhomidia; species Sinhomidia bicolor. The sequence goes on from JAHZMT010002784.1 coordinate 13,322, forward strand.
TGAAAGAAACAACATTTTGACTCGTCGTGAACACTGTTGTGGTGGTGTTCGTGATTCCCTAAAAACCCTATTCAAAAAATCCTTGACGATTGACTTGCAGCAATACAAGAATGCCTAAGTAAGTTCTTTTTTAAAAAAACATGATATTATATTCCATACAATAATATAATATTATCCTGCTATCCTCCTCCTTCTCCTCACGTTGTGTTGTTGCACATATAAAACTTGAAGACGGTCCTTTTTGCAATCTGCATTGTTGTTGCTTACGTATTTATTACATGCAACAATATAAAAATGAAAACCTATATGCGTACACTTTTTCTTCTCAGTTTCAAGTCTCAACAATTCGAATAGGATTGTCAGTTATTGTGGTTGTTGTTTGTTTGTTGATAGTGAGCCAGTGAATAATGCACATCAGTTCTGTGGAAGAGAAACAGGATTTTTGCTCTATACTGACCACTCACTGTGTACTACCATCACCGTATTATACATATATAAACCCATATAATATATCTGTAACTAGATGATAGTTTGTTTGCAATAACAGCAAGTTCTTATCTGTGTGAATTTGAAAATGTTGATCCGACGATCCGACCCATGAAAAAGGAAGTCTCTCTCTGCAATACTCTATTCTATACCATCACATAATTATCATCTTCGTCATCTTTATTTATTCTTCCCTATACATATCCAAAATACGATAACAGAGACAGAGAAAGAAAAACCCCAACTTTATTTTCATATAACGAGAGAGAGAGAGACAGAGATCCTCAATCCTCATTATTTCGGTTGTTGTGAAGAACCTCAGGTAGACTAAAATAATAATAATAATAATGCACAATAGTGTATAAACTTTATACGGATATATTTTGATATATTTTTTTTTCAAAACCCAAGTCGAGTCAAAAAAGCAATGTTAAATTTTAGTGTACCATACAGGTAGCAATAATTGTTGTGTGTTACATAGTTGTAGTTTTAGGTAGTATATAATGTGTGCCTATGTATGTGGGCATGCCTATATTATACATTTATGATACGACATGTTAATCAGTGTAATCACAGAGTAATGTTGCCAAACAACATGTAACTCTTTATAACTTTTTTTTGCTACTACGGCTACGGCAACGACGACGACAAGCGCTGCCTGCGAAAGCCTTTTTAATTTTTTTTTTCGAATATGTACAACTAGTCGCCTCATGTTCTAAATTATTAACGGCCCCTTAAATACAACCATTATATCAGTGGTCATATTATTCTGTTGATGTTTTTTTTTCAATTTTGTGAGCGAGTACTGGTTTTTGTTTAAAAATTTGTATAAAAAATATAATAATAATAATATATTATTATATGAAGTGCATAAAGATATTAGAGATACGTTGATACGTAGCAAGGTACATCTGGAAGCCACAGGGCAAGAGTGAAAAGTGTCTCAATTGTCCCAAATCTGAAAACAATATTGTGCATTGTTATATGGCTAAAAGCTATTAACTGTGTTGTTTGTTACGCTGAAGCTATAACTCTCACTTCTCCTCCTCCTCGTTGCCATTAAATTGCTTGTGCTTGACCCTCTGAATTAGTAGTCGCATCCGTACATATACTTTTTTTCCCACCAAATCGTTATTATGCTGAATGTGATTTGCAAAGGATTTTTTCTTTATGCATAATCTTTTGGAGTGAAAAGTTGAAGTGGTGTATTTTTCAAAGTTTGTGGTGAAGTGATGGTGCTTGTTATCGTCACCAAGATAAGAATTAAAAATAAATTTTGATAGGAAAAAAAATTGTGAAAGGTGAACCGGAAGCAATCGTTTTTGTACATTTGTGTAAAGGTTTAAAAGGAAATAATGTGAGCTGTTTGCACAGTGTAAAATATTACAATAAAAGGTTTATTATGAAGATAAGATAATGACGATTCTGGTGGAATTTGAAGATAAAACAAAGGCATTGTTAAAAATATAAAAAGTGGCTTGGTGGTGTTGGTGTTCATGAAAATATTGGCCAAGATGAGTAGCGTGGCTTTTCGACGTGGAATGACCTTTGTCAGTTTCATCACTTGCTGTGCAGCCCTCGCCCTTTTGCTAGCAGCTCTGAGCACTCAACATTGGATTGTAGCCAGAGCTCACAGAAAATCCAATGCCAATGTTCCAAATACCTCCGATGGGAGAATACATCTAGGACTTTTCTACGGGAGGAAGCATCTTAACGTCGGTTACGGGTGGAGACCTTCGGATATCAATGGTATGGATAAGTTCAATAATATTTTTTTCAATGGTAGCATTTGAAGGTGTGTGTTGTGTGCATTTACATAAAGTGATAACACATTGAAAAAAGTAAATAGTTGGAATAAAAAAAAGTAGTACAGTTTCTTATCTGAGAAAATATAGGATGCATGCAAGGTCATGTACTTTAACTCAGTTATTAAATAAATAAATAAACAAGTACATCATGCATGGTTCTCACATGAAGTAGTGGCTAAAAACTTTCAGGAAAAGTTTTTATAATATGATTCTCATTTAATATAATATTCCTTTCCCTTCTTATTACAGTTTTTATTATGTGACAAAGTCACTTATTAATTTCACGCTGTCTGTCTGCCCTTGTGATCATTTCAAAAATGACAGGGAATTTACAGTCTGCATTAACTATAGTTTGTTATGGTAATATTTTTAGTTTTTACAGGCAACAACACAAAGCGTTTGAAACCGAAACGATTTTTTAATATTTTTACATGGTTACACGGAACGTGTGCCCTGTCAATAGAAAGTTGTATGTATGCCTATATGAAAATGCTCGGTGATAAAATTAGCCTGTTCAACATAACTGTCAGCTTGTACTGCAATAAACTGTCAAACTGCAAAGTATTAGATGCTTCTCTTAGTTCCTTTTTTTATGTTACCTTGTTAGATTTATTGTTTTATTAATATAGGTATATCTATTACATTAGTCAGAGAATCATAAAAAAATATATGTTGGCAAGGCTGGGCTCTCGTAATCATCATGATGATGAATGAGATGAGAGGAAATATGCACACGTATTATCCATTGAAGGTAGTAAGTATTAGAAAATTAGGCATGCCCTTTCTACTTTATTGATTGCGTTGATAGACGCTAGACACTTTTGAAAGCGTAATCCTCCATCAGTAATATTTTTAATGTAATTTTCTTGTTCTAATCAAAGACACGAGTAAGTGCTTTATACAACGCCGAAATATATAAAGACGTGAGAATTATGTCTAATAATAATAATAATGTACAACACAAGCAAAGCATATTATAGCTTTACTCTCTGGCTCGGAAAAATCGCATGCATACCTACTTATTTAGTTATTTAGGTAGGTGTACAATAATTTAAACTTTTGTTTTCATGCAAATTTTTGCTGATTATGTCTATTATTTAAACCCACTCATATTCACATAATATACAAAACAAGTGAGCAAAATTATTAATGAGTGAGTTTAACAAAAAAATTGTTTAAAAATGAAAGAATTGACATGTGCAATCAGCATGCAATCGCATGCGACATAACACATCTAGAGTTTAGTCGTAACACATTTCTTTTAATTTTTACTATCTAACACGGGTTACAATTTGACATGTACAGTTGGCTTTAAAAATTCTTTCTTTTCATATTCAATCCAGTAGTACTCACATTAAAATAAATAAAAAATGAACATTACTATTATTACTATGAACTTTTAAACGATGATTATGATGACTATTTATGAGGATGATAGTAGTAGTAATAATAATAAAATAAAAACTTAATAACATGCACCTACCTACATCCTACAACGTTGTCATTTTACTTCACATAACGGTAATTTCTGTTGGTTTGCATACATGCGCATTGTCTGCATGTACATTAGGAGGAGGCGTCTTGTGGGTTTGTTGAAACTGAAAATAAAAGTAACCTTTTTGTTTTAAGGACACAGTCAGACAATAATTATATACGAGTGTAGTAAAATGTATTATGCGATTTAGTGTAATTGGTTGTTATGTTGTGTAGCATAATACATTATGTAAACAAAAGTAAGCAACCAAAGTTAAAGGTGTAACAATAAAAGTTTTTTAGTAGGTGCATAATAATATATTATGTGGGCTTGTACCATTGTTGTAGTTGTTTCACTGTCAATGAATTCGTTATAATAGGGAGTCACTGGAGCATGAAAATGTTCGCTTAGCAGAAATCACCATTTAAAAAACGAGAGCGTTTATTCGGTGTAGCGTAATTGTTGTAATAATAATAATAATAAAAACAACACTGACGTTGTATAAACTTTCTCATGCCTGCTCGTCTGCGTGTTGTTGTTGTTTACGATGACAATGTGCGCCAGACTGTGCTGAGTGTTATATAATCCTTTGAAGTATGCAAAGTCGTAAACCTAAAAATTCAATTTCGCTTTACTACTGGAAATCTTTAACAGAAGCATATTATTATAAAAGATTGTGTAGTACATAATGAGAATTGAATGATTTTGTTTTATTGTTAATAATTAATTGCTAAATTGTGAATGACTGTTTGAATCGTCTTGCTATGTGTATATACTCTATATACATATATGTAAGTAATCAATTTTCATTATTTCTGCTTTCACAGTTATAGAGACACTCAACAATGACAGAAATTTCATGAGTTATGGCTTATGGGTTGCAACTATTGGTTGCGTTTGTCTGGCAATCTTGTTTGCCGTTTTCTCTGCCGTATTCGCACTGGTAAACACAGCGACAACACCTGTGGAAGCAATTACTGGAATACCGGGTCTTTATCTTTGGAATAGTTGTGCACGTACGTAATATTAATCTTGGAAATATAATAGTGCAAAAGCTTTGAATTAAATTTTAAATCATGAATCAGTTTAATGCATATTATATTCTTTTGTTTTTTTTCTGTAGTGGCATGTAACTTGGGTTCATTAGTTACATGGGGCATTCAATATCATTTGAAGCTTCGTCATAATGTGTTACCAATTGAAGACAGAAAGAATACTTGGACCTCGGAGGGACTTGCAGTTTTAGGATATTCCTTCTGGTTCGTTGTTGGGGCTGCTATAATTCACATCCTCAATATTGTTCTTATATTCTTAGGAGCTCATCAAACACGTCGTGACAGACATAAAATGCACAAACCCATTCAAGAAGAGAAAACCAATGGTGCCATTATGTTGTACTGAGTTTAACACAGTTTTAAAATAAGTTTTCGAACGTTTAACTTTCCAATTAGCCCATCTTACATACTAGTGTATTCAGCACCCATACGAGAAGAAACCACCTACCGAAAGTAAATAATACGACGATTTTGTTGTAAAAACATTTAATTTGACAAAAGATGGAATAATTTTTACCTCATTTCGTCGCGCAGTCGAAATATTTTTTCTTTCAATTTTTAAATACAATAGATAACTACTTATTATATGATATTAATTTGGAGTAACCAATTTGTACCAAGACTACTCACCACATATTATGATGATATTTGAAAATGCAAGAATCTTTACAGAGTGCACTTCCGTAAGTGTGTAAATAGGTAGTTATGGTTAGGATTTACAACCTTGTATAAAAATAACTAGTATTTAGAGTCCTTTTCATTTGTTACTAAACTTGTCCAACAGTTTGGAAAAATATTTCACCTAGAAATTGCTCTGTCTACCTTTTTTATTATTGTTGATTTTTTAGACGTAAAATATTAATTTATTTAGCTAGCTATCTATTTTATCTGCTTTCCTCTCAAAACAACCTATCTTGAAAGTCTGATTAAAATTAATATCTCATGTACCATAATTTGGATGTTCTGATCTAAATCAAACTTGGAATTAAGTATTAGTCTAAGTGTAATATAATACTAGTTAGAAAATAGTAATAATAATGATTCATTGTTTTGCCATACCATATGAACAAATAGTTTCAAATATCGCCTATATATTTTAATTTAATACAGTAAGCGTCAGCCAAAAAATGATTTTGTTGATGAAATGACAAAGAGGGATGTTAAAACCGCAGAAAAGTAGCTTCTATTTAACTGATATGATCAGCGTTTGTGTATCTACCGCTTTGCTGTATTTAATCAGTTTGTTAAGTGGCCAAATTTTATATTCTACATGCATTTTGTTACAATGATTCAAAATATGGAATAAATGTTGAATACTTTTACAAGATTTACTCCAAAACGTGCGTTTAAAAACTCGTGTACTCAAGTCCTAGGTATAGTCTACGGACAGAATTCTATGTTTTTGGTTACCTATACGCTGACATCCTATTAATATTTCATTTTGTTTACCTTTTTTATAATGTGCTTAGCATTCTGACAGGATCAACGTAAAGGTAAAGGAGTCGACATTTTCCTGTAAATATTAGATAGAAATGTAACAATGGTAATAAAAAAATTAATTTACAAGTATATTGACATGAACAAAGTTTGTTCTTGAGACCGTACGGATAATGACAAGAAAAGAAATATAGTAAATGGGCAACAGTATATGTTATCAAATGAATATCCAACGGCCACATGAGTTTAACAGTGAAATCTGTTCCACTCAATTTCAAGATGCGCCAATCGATTGAAATCACTTCATCATTACTATATGACAAACTGTTGACATATCAAATATAAAGTTGTAGCCGCCACCTGTCGAATAAAATTTTCCGTGTTTGAGAACACCCATAGTGACCTTCGTAATAATAAGCAACTTTTTCAAAGGAAAATAAATTAGGTCTTATTAACGAACCGGAATTCAATACAACTTGAACTTCAATACAATAAAGTAAAAAAACAATATAGGTATATTTGAAGTTCTGACAGGTAAACCGTAAATACTACATGAAGGTGTCGAGTGAATTTCAATTCATTAACACGACCTAAACCTTTTTGATGTAGATATAGTAGGTGTTGACACTCAAAGTTATAAACGTGTTTTTATTTGTTTACTCGAGTCGACCAGTTTAAGTAATAAATGACAATATCAATCTAGACCCTCGCAATTACTAACAGTAATTATATAAATGATTATATCTTATCTCAATGGACGTTCAACGTTAGCAAACAGTTTCAGAACAAGTAGATACACTAATTAATTGTAAATATTGACTTAACAATTTCTGACTTTCTTTCTTCACTTACATTACATTGTAACATATGTAGGTGTATACAAAGAATTATAATTGCCTTTATTAGTCCCTTGTCAACTCGAGAATTTATTAATCTGGTTCAACATCTTAATTCTACTCGCCGTAACCTACTCATAATGCATCTACACCTAACAATTACATTATATATTTGGCAAGCTTTATTGTATCTGTCAATTTTTCATTTCTAGTTGGATACGGAATGGAAATGGAATGTTATGTAAATGGCAGTTACAGACTACATGTTATCTGCCTATACAGGCAGCAACATCAAGGCACCCTTAATCTACGACCTATCCAAGCCTTGAATATTATTGTATTTGATTGTTGAGGCATTCCGTAATTCTACGAATTTCTACGACTAATTGTAAATTGAGCGAGTGAAGGTATCCATCAAAATGATACACATTAGATGTTCAGAAATGAACCATTTGCACTTGTAGACAACAATGGAAAGTTTAAGGCTTATGCCGGTGGGAAATGTTGTGGATTACGGTGGAATACAATCTCGTGTCCAATATTGAGAATGTGTTTGTTTATCTTTACTTATTACACGGTGCTGTTTACGTCCACATGCTGTCTCTGTAAACAATTGTTTCACAAATAGTGAATTAGATTTCGCATCTAAAGAGTTACAAGTTAAATGATTGAATTGTAAAATTCTTGATAAGTACCTTCACAAGATGAGCATCGATCGAAAGTTCTCTAGTTTTATTTCGTATCTCCTTAATCATATCACATTCGCTAATATCGTTACTTTCGACTAGTTGGACCATGAACAAAGCAATTTCTTTGTGAGGTTTGCCCATCATCATATGTTCTTCAAATATATAAATATTTACGAAACAAGGTGAAATTAGTGCAACTGTCATTTCCTGCAACGTGTCTTTTTGTTAGTTGTGAGAAAAGTTTATCAGTTTACCTTTAGCATGGTTGGATACACTGATTTCTCCTGCTGGAATGTTGACAAAGACGTCATATAAATCGCTGCGATTTTCAATGCTGGCATTTGAACATCCAATGATATGAAATTTGCTACTCTATAGAAATTAAACAAAGAAAAGTGAACAAATTTCAACTTTGCAGCTCTCAACATTCATCATGCTACAACTGCCTGGTTCTGTTTTAAAGGTTATTATTAGTAGCATGAACCTACGGCAAACTGTGCTAGTTCTTCGTCGTTGTAGCCTACCCAAGGATAAACAGAATCCCATGTACTTGATGTGTTAGGGCCGATAGCAGGCACGCTAAGAACATACTATTATAACAAAAATGAACAATGATAACATATAGCAATTTGTAACATATGTAATGTAGTTCCCCGCCCCGCCTATCACAAATGTTCATTTACCTTGACTAAATCATCAATGTCGTGATGATAAATGACTATTCGTTGTTGCCGAAGTACCGCCGTTAAAAGCACAATCGTCTCCAACGCAAACTTTGAAATAATAGCTGTAAGTCGGAATAAAAAATACAAATTGTGAGCAAGCTGTGAAATGCACGAAGTACAAATCCAAATTTTTCAGAATCAAAACTCGTATGAATTATTTATCAGGACAAATTGTCATTGACAATGACACCGAAAGGAAAAACCTACCTTTGATTTGGAAGTCCACAAAAGGTAGACAAGTATCGTAATCTGCTGAAGAAAACAGTTTTTTCTTTGGCAGTTGACAAGTACCACTCACAATTAATGACAAGAACTGCTGAAGAACGATCGTGGGATCAGCTTGTTTATGATAAGTTCGAAACAAAACCTCAGTTATAATTTGATAACGCTCTGGGTTCAAGTCCTTGGCTTCCACAATGACACCAACTTGATCCAACTAAAGAAAAACCATACAAAACAAACATTAAATATCTTATCCCACTGAAACGAATTGTTATTGAGTAAACCAACAGCATTACTAACTTACCTTTTCCAACTTTGCGGATTTACTGTCATACAACGGTAGCGATTTAGATATAAACATGTAAAACCAGTTAGCTCTATATCTAAAAAACTTGAACGCTTCTTCATGCTTTCCAGATCTTCTCTTGACTGCGTTAAACTTTTTAAGACACACAAACTGCTGCTCACTATCACAGGCAGGATAACTCCAGCTCCACAACACATTTCCCAACAGATCCACCTCTGGACAACAACCACAAAATTAAAAACCATAGTCAGGATAACTCCAGCTCCACAACACATTTCCCAACAGATCCACCTCTGGACAACAACCACAAAATTAAAAATCATAGTCAATAGAATTAATCAATATTTAAATTTCAGTTAATAATACTTTTCTCAAATTCCCTTTCATTTATCACCATCTACTCATTTTAAAATGTCAACCAACAACAACAACCTCAAGTATGATCAACTTACCGATCAGATGACAAGACACAGGCTTTGCTGGAACCCCAGGCTCCTGTTCACTACTACTCTCGCCAACGGAACTCGAATCTTGATCCATTAATGCCACCATTAATATTAACCGCAACAATTACTCATCTATCTAAAACTCTGCAATAAACACCATATAAAAAACCACTCTTTAAAACCCCTACATTTTTATAACCCTTTTTAAACTAATAATTACTATTTTTTACAAAAATACAAACTTACAAAAAAACCAAGAAGGAAGACACTTTTCTACCCTTTTACATTAACCCCCAGCAGCCCTTTCCGATTTACTTTCCGTCGTACACAATAATAAACACTGTCATTTGACTTGACACTTGAGTTCACAAAAATTGCCGCCTCCACAAAAAAAATATTTTGGGTTGATGATAGCCATCTATTGGTCAACCACAACGACATTTATGATTTTTACTCAACATTTTTTTTACTTGTCCTGCAATCTGCAATACTGCCAGAGCTGCAGTGCAATGCAGCTGCTGCTGTAGCCTTTTATTTCCTTTCTATGCATGTCCAAGCAAGCAGTAATTTTTTAACAGAAAAGTTATAGAATGACAAGATGTTATACTGTAGTCGCACAGTGACCCAAACGCTGCTAGTAATACTATGCAACATTGCATTCCATTGAGTACCATTGCTGAGGGCGGAGAGCAAGATGAGATGAAAAATTGTACACGAAAGTTTAAACGATCCCGTGGCATTTCCCTATTATCACTATACTAGCAACCTTTTCGCATTTTTCAACTAAAAGAGTACAATCAGCAAGCAGACGCAGACTGTAGCAAAGGAAGACAGACAGAAGGACGGGATTTGGTGAATGTAGTTTTGCTCTCTGATGAGTACAGCATTTTTCTCTTTCATTCTACTTACTACTGCCGTCGTGGTTGCCTCCTCGACATTTACGGCAGAGCTGAAGTGAAAAAACTGCTGCACCGGCGTTTACTTGTCATTTTAACATCTTTGGAAATATAATTGCAAATTGTTTAGTGGAATAAAAAGTGGTTAACCTGTACAAGGAAGCAACATGTCTCGTTACTATCAACGACCGGAAAATGCCCTTAAAAAGGCGACGGGTAAGGGATAAATATATTTGAATATAATAAGCTTTGGAATATAAATGTGTGTGTGTGTTTGGTGAATCCGAGGTTGCAAGGTGATTTATTATTATTACCTAGTCCATGGAATGATTATATAAAGGGGATGATGGTAGTTAATAGTGAGGTGATGGTTTGCAGTGGTTTGAGGGGGTCGGGAATGGGATGGAGGGGAGTGTTCAACTAATTTGGGGGATTTAATTCAACATATGGTGGTGTGTGATTGATGATGATGTGAATTTAGCAGTGATGGTAGTAAAGACGTCCAGACCAAGATGTTTTTATAGTAAAGATTATAGTGAGGAGAGTTGCAGTGTAATTAGCAAAGATTTGGGTGGTTCTGATTAGTGAAAGATAATGAATGTTATGGTTAGTTTTATTATTATTGTAGTTAGCTAAAACAGAAGCAACTATGATGTAAATGGTTTTTTAAATATTACTTTAACGGGCTTCTCCTTTTGTGTTGCACTGGTACTTGTAATAATTGACAAAACCAAAACCTGAGGCCCATGGTCAATGATGATGATGTAGTTATGTTTCATGTTTGGTTCATCGATCAATTATTCATGATAAAAGCTAAAATCAATATCATTTCAACTTCGGATTGGCATTGAATTTTTAAAAGTTAGTTATATAAAAAATTAGTTTTTTTGCACATTACTGTAAAGGGCCATTACATGACTTCAACTTGTAGTATTGAATGCTAATGTCAGTAAGACTTAGATAAAGATTAATTGAGAGTTGTGCTATATGGTATTAACTTATTCATTACTAATTAAAAATAATGAATCACCTCAAAATAGTCTTCCAAACTAACTAGTCTATAGTTGTAATGATTTCTTAATTAGAAGTAATCAAAAAGCAGTAAAAACGGGTTCAATTTTCTTTAACAGAATTTATTGAGGTGGGAAAGCCCTCGAGGGCTTTGGATACCCTTTACGATGTCATCAAGGGAAAGAAGCATAGGTCTTTCAGTGAGAAGGTAAGGATTTTGATTTTTTAAATCACGCAATATCTAATTGCTTTTCTTGACAGCGTTTCTTTGGTTTCGAATTAATGAAATATTTCGTTCCGTTTTCC
>JAHZMT010002785.1:0-19559 GCA_027743785.1 Sinhomidia bicolor
CCCTCATCATCACCTTTTAAAACAAAGTGGATTATGAATGACAAAACTTTTGTTTAAGTTAATGCGATTTGCCTTTTCGTACTGGCGATTAGAGAATTTAGCATTTTTATAATTTATTTGGAATTTATTTTATTTACAAGAAGAATGAAAGGTTTACAAGAGATTGGGTTTACCAAAAGATGAACGGGTAACGGGTAGCAGTACCCAAATTTTTAATTTACAAAATGCATCATTTAAATAGTCAAAACGTGCAACTATTACGTCTCAAAAAAATTTAAATGCTGAGACATTGTCTGGATACTAAAGGTAATCTGGCTTCCCGCCATAGAAGATAAGTAATAGAATATTGAGATATGTAGTGACCAGACGAAATGTGTTAATTTATAATGAATAACGTGCACGTGTTGTCAAAACCCTCAAGAACTTGTCGTTTTGTTATGAACAAATACTAGCCATCAGAATAAAATGCTATGAGAAATACAATAAAAATAATAATTCTTACCTGAGGGCACATTTTGCACTGGTACTTCCTACCAGTGCCTCCACCACTACTGGAGTTGTGAGAGGGTGCTTTGGTATTATTACTTTGTCCACTAGACAATGGTTGTGGTACAACAAGTCCTGCTGAACTTGGAGGTGAAGAGGAAACAGAAGAGCCCGATGTATTCGATCGGGGGGCACCGTAAAGATTTGGTAAATTTGGTGATGTTGGATCAACTAGGAAAAATAGATTATTTTCGTAATGCCATGATGTGGCGAAGGATAATTTACAGAAAAATCAACTTTTTGTCAATTATTCTCTAATGATATTTTGAATCTGAGTACGTTTTGTTCTTTGATATGCTTGCTTTACTGGGTTAGTGAAAGCATAGTATGCTGTATTAAAAAAGACAGGTCACAACAAGTGTATAGGTATGTGCCCTACAAATGCTTCGCATGTGTACTTTATCTGTGAAAATGAAAGCTTCAAATAAAAACAATGTTTAGTTAGATGAATCGTCTCAGTGTGTGTTGTGGCTGGCTGGCTATTTCAAAACACAAAACGCTGATTGTCCTTCTTGTCAAATGCAACATAAACCAAAACGAATGACTTTTAACGAGCAAACATGAAAATGCAGTGCTATTTTTAAATTTGAGAGCTATCCTTTTGTTTTTTTCAATTTGTAGACAGTATACACAAACACACGTATATGTAGCCAAAGCCCATCGTCATAATGCGTATCACTTGTCTAGATGACGAACTGCTCTATACGCTTATTTAAATACCGCTTTGATCATCAATTCGTTGCAACTGATTTTAAAGACCAAAACATTTTTATACAATGAATAAACCAAAAGTTAACAAGACGCGCACACAATAAAACTCTAGTCTAACTTGACTGCTGCAACCTCATCTCATCATCATCACCAGCCATTCAGTTAAACTTTCATCCACGTTTCCCTCTCTTTAATTGCTTATTATCAAGCGATCCATAGAATTTTCCAAATTTTTAAGGTTTGTGGCCACTGCACTAAACCATAATAAACTAATCAAGTTTCCTGTGCTGCATTCAGATTTTAAGTAATCTATATCTTTTGAAATATGAATATATAGAAGATTTAATGCATATTATTCGTGTGCATCAATTCTTCGAAAAAAACACACTTACGTCTTGTTTGATGTATGGCCAAGATGCATCAATTTAGCCGTTAAAAATACATAACTGTATCGATATCAAATATCGACTAAAATGCCATATTTTTCGTTTTGTGATAAAATGACAATTGATCTTTCGATAACACTGCAGACTAAAGAGTAGTAAACGCTGCATGAGACAAGCTCAAGAGCACAAGATATAGAAACCAGTCATTCGTGCGTGATTTGATCTCGAATATAAACGTATCTACATATATATTGTCTATGGTACATGTACACTTGATCAAAAAACCAAAATGTTTGTATGCCAGCGAAAAAAAATAATGCCACAAAACATTTTGTATATTATTTACTATTAGACTAAATTGTTGAATATATTGCCTATGGTACATGTACACTTGATCAAAAAACCAAAATGTTTGTATGCCAGCGAAAAAAAATAATGCCACAAAACATTTTGTATATTATTTACTATTAGACTAAATTGTTGAAAGAAGAATGATTATCATCGTCATCATCATCCTCGTCCATTTTTCTCCTACCGTTACATTTTTATTATTATTATGATGATGATGATGATACTTTCCGAAAACGCTTCGCTTGTTGTACTCGTACTCAGAATTATGCTGTACATGTATTCAAATTCATTATTATTTACGCATTGCCACAAGCTTTCGTCAAAATCAATTGGCTAATCAAAGTCATAATCTGATACTTGATTGAATACTACTACCTATCATATACATGTACACACATGATATGTACAACAAAAAAAGTGGTTTATCCGCTAAATTAACAATATTGTGAAGTAAATAAATATTATTATTATATTACGTGCATTAGTTGGCGATCTATGATTTACAACACTTACCGGATTTCAGCGAGTTGTGATGATGACTTTCAGGTGAATTCAATTTACCCTGTAAAATGAAACGAAAAGAAAAAAATAAACTTTTTTATTTTGAGTCAATCCATCTTTCATAAAGTCAAAAAATACCTAGCTACTTTGTATCTACAAGCATGTAAATAATGCAAACTGCAATGCAATACAAGCGGAATGAAGGAAGGCAATAAAGAGAATTAAATTTGAAGCTGTGTGTAGTATATACCGACCGATTAAGAAAAATATCTTTTCAGATAATTTATAACGTGTTCGCCAACACCACGCTTAGACACCAGGAGCCGTTGATACTTACTAACATTTTATTTTTTACATAGGTATCTATTTTTTCTTCTCTCGCCAGACACATTCGTTATCACAAAGTTTACTTTCAGTTTATAATATGTATCAAATATGCAAACAAGTGGTATACCGTTTTTATTTCGGTGGTCTTTATTTTGAATAAAAATCTTGATAACTTTGTTCTGTTTCACTGTCTACATATTGCCAGATTGCAGCTTTTAAAGTACTTATACTATTGCTTTGCTGTGCTGACGAAGCGAAACACATGTGTAGCTGCCACATGTGCACTTCTCAAGACAATTCGAAACTCAATACCACCAAAAAATTATGTGCTAAGGTAAAATGGTAAATGTGAGCATCCGAAGGGGAGAAAGCTCACACACTCTTTTTCTTCTTCTTCTACTTCTCTTCTTCTTTTTAGACCAACCAAACAGATTATTCATCCAATATGTTATGCTTTTTTACATGTGCATGCATGCAACAAACATCTATCACTTGCACTTGCAGCTATAGTTTAAGCGGACAAGCTCTTCTTTTGGGATTGTTGTTAGTAAACGAAAGTTATGCGTGAATAACACGCTTCATTTGTTTCATACATAATAAACACTGTTTGCTGCGACAAAAAAATCAACTGTTCGTCAAATAGGTAAGCATGTGTATATAATAATAAAGCGAAAAATACGTTTTATCAAAGTGAGAACATAAAACATTATTATACTAAATTTTGAATAATTTGGGCATTTCGATACAAACAAGCATAAAACGCACGACATCAGTTTATTATGTTCTTTCACAATCTTTTATTAATCCTCTTCATGGATAATATAACACAACATTACTTTAGTTTTTTTAAAGTTTTAGATTCTCTTTTTTAGTATTACAGTTTTCAACTTTCATTTTCTTTTGCTGTAATATATGAACTTGTGATATAGGTAAGTAACTTCAAAAGGAATGTACCTTTACTGGGAGAACCTCTATTATTTTATGTGACAATAATTTAACAGCAGAGTGGAAACAAAAATATCGCAGTTTTTACATTTAAAGTAAACTAAAAATATGTACTCAACGATACGTTAGATATGACCTTGAAAAAGCATAATTGTAATTAAACCTCTTTGTAAAATCAAGAATAAAGCATTTTTTTGATACTTGGATATGATCACAAAAGAAAACCTAACTGCCAACCAAAATAAAAGTAAAAGATGATTCTATGAAGAATACTTCCAACATGAGGGAAAAGCATACATAATTATTTTAGAAGCATCTTTGAAGAAAATATTTCATTTATGTATATCTATATATTCCTTTCTTTTAGACAACTGCATTTTGTCATGCTACAACTATAAATTCTTGTACCGATTTGTGAAGAAGATGATCTTCATCATCAACTTTTCATGTTATATTTAATACCACATGGAATCAACGCTCATTTTCTTTTAATCGTGCTTTTCAAAACTTTTATTTGAATATAAAGGGAGACTGCAAGAGATTCATGAGGAGTTTCGTGGTGGAGACGTGCTAGGTGCCGGGATTTTTACTAATCCGTGAATCATGGAAAGAACATACCTCGACAGCATCGGCACCACCGTTCCAAGCATAATGAACCCCATCAACAGCGGTATGATGATTAATATGCTCAGCCATGACAGCCGACATCCACTGCATTAACTGAGCATTCCCTGCTGCTGCTGACGCTTCGCCATTGTGGGAACGGGAACCTTGGTCTTCACTTCTTACGCTCCTGTTATTATCACGAAATTCAGAAGAGCTAACACTGACTCCTGTACTACTTTCTGTCTTGATGAACAACAGGGATACTGAACCATCTAGCGATTTCTACATTTTAAACGTGTCACATAGAACAGTGATATAAATTAATTATAGTCATCCGTTAAGCATTCTTTTTAAACATTTTTGTCAAAAAGTTACTACATCAAAAAAATGAGCTGTCTGCCTCAAATCAACGTTACTATTTACTCCTTCAGTCCAATAGTCCACAACAGTCAATGCGCGAATATTTTTCTTACTGGTGACGTTATTCATTTTTTTCTTTCTTGGAAAGTATTTAAGTACCTATGCATTTGTATATAATGACATTGGCGCGTTTTGTCGAGATTTTTTTCTCTTCTTCTATTGTTTGACGCTATACGAATGATAAATAACTTGGTGTATGCCTATTTCCCTCCTATAAAACATTTTGTGGAAAGAGATTTTGCTTATTCTGATCTCGTTGCAACTTTTGTTGTTTCTGCAAAGAGTACCTTCAGTACTACTACACAGCTAGCAAGCGTTTAACACGTACCCACATAATTTTCACCATAACCATCAATGATGATGCAAGAATGAATCATAATGTTTATTATGCCTATGTAACACCTGCGTGAATGAGTAGTAAAAGTATCTCGCGTAAAGTACAACAAGTCTACCAGCATTAGCATTATCCTTCTTTTTACTGCCCTCACCGCCAAGCTATATGGCTACTTACTATATCTGCATGTATATAGCAGATGATTTGCCAGCGATACAATAATAATATGCAAAGAAGACCAGAAAGCATGGCATTATGATGATACCTTAAATGAGAGAATGACTTCCAATTATAAAGCTATCTTGGTTCAATATTATACGTGACTACTGCACAGCACAAAAGTTGGCTCCATGATGCATCATCATCGCCAACAGTAGCATCCCCTACCCTTTACAATTCACTCACTGAAAACTGTTTTCAAATAAACTACAGCGGCTAACATGTGGACATGCGTTAAGAAGAGAGTGAGAGAGAGAGACTGCAACAATTTTTATTTTTTCGAAAAACGCCACAAAATCGCTTTCAACCTGTCTTTCGTTCTTGTTTCCTCCTCTCTGCCCCATACCATCACCACCAACCATCATCATCATCATCGCCATCATCCAAGCTTAAATGAACCATATCGTAAAAGAGAGAGAGAGAGACGCGCAGGTACATAAACATTTCTTTTCAAAATCGCTTCTCATTATACCTCGTACATCTTCTAAACACGTTGCGTTCCTGTTTAGTTGTGGTTCTATAAATATTTTTATGCCCTTCGGTCCCAATGAAAATTTTTCGTCGATTTTATAAACATTATTTTATGTTTTTCTAAAGCTTTGTAATAAACGCTATCACACAGCCTAAAGGACTTTTGTCTGCATACTGCTGCTACATGTATGTGATATAAGAATAATATGCTAAATAGCAAAAAAAAGAATAAAGCATTCCTATATAAAGCAGGGAAATATTTATATTCTGCGAGTAACTAGTATTACAAGCTTGATGATCTGAAGGATTGATGTCATCGTCAGCAGATTATGCCTGCCCGGTGTACCAAAACGAATTGAAAGGAATACATGCTTTCTTTTTACTCAAATTAAAGATATCTATTCACGTACACTTTTCAATAGCTGGTGGTTCAAAAGAGTATCATCATCCTCATCATCATCACTATCACCATTATCGGCGAATGGCTATAAGTTGCTTGCTTGCACGTGATAATGAAGTTTACACTAGATGATGATGGTGATGATGATTGTAGAAGTATCCATTAAAAATCTATAACACCTTCTGCGTTGAGACCGCGGATTAACTAACCAATATACAAATATATAAATTTATATATTATATACTCATTCACAAGATTCTCAACTGCTGTACTAGCTGTATGTATGATTTTCCTTTCGTTTCACGTATCACAGAGATTTCTTGCTTTATCATCTGGAATCAATTGGAGAGTTTTTTTATGTGAAGGAAATTATTGCCAGAGATTCATTTAATTGTGCAGTGGTGATGGGTACAGAGAGTGTCAATTTTACAAAATAACTAAGCGGCTCGCTATGTACCGTGTACCTTAATCATTATTATCATTATCATCATCATCATTTTTTTATTTATCACCTACCTACCTACACGAATAATATAACGTAACGATGAAGCATTGTTGGCTTTCACAATGTTGGTTTTATGAGTCTTTAAATGCTTTATGTGTTAATAAATACAAAGCACATTTTAAACATGTTTCGCTACAGGAGAAAATAATACTCTCTATTGAAAAATGAGTTTCGTTTCCACTGTTCCATGTGCAACTTGAACCTGGCTAGTTATGCCAGCAGCAGCTACAGCTACGTCACGTAAAAAGAAAGAACAAGATAAAAAGATATAAAAAAGCGCTGCTGCAATCAATAATATTTTGCAAAACCTTTTTTACTTCAACTTTGTGTATGATTCATCTATATATTTAGCTTCTACTTACTTAATATGTTTGTTATATACCTACCTACAAAAAGTGGGAGCAATTATTTTGCACAAAAGTTTTAATTCAATTTAACAAATCTTCTGGGGAGGAAGAGGAAACTTGGAGAGGGCAGAGAATGAAGAAGACGGAGAAAAAAAACAAATGTGGCACAGTCACACAGTCAAGCTGGGTTTGACAAGTTTGCTTTCTCTCCACATGCAAACTCGTAGTTAAGATCGTAAAAAAAATAGTGAAAAAAATGGATTAAGGGCATTTCGATAAAAATCACATCCATTTCTTTGTATTGACACTACAATTTTCGTATTTGCAGAAATACTTTGTTTTGCTGTAAAAAAAAGTTTATGAATATTTTTTGTTATCAGCTTGACTTTTTTTTCTGTTTTATGAACGTTTCACAAATACAAACATACAATATATCAAATTAATACTACACGCAATACGACAAAATGGGATTTTTTGAAGCTAAAACCCTATTAATCTTAACAGCAGCAGCCAAAGGCAGAAATGATAAGAAGAATAATAATCACCGGAATTCCACAATACTTAACTTGAGGTAATCCTTCGGAACACTGATCCTATCCAAACGAGCAATCTCCAAGTAAATATTTATATACGTAAAAATATGTACACATAAACTATATTTCTATGCAAGTCACATATTTTTACTAGCTCTTCTCAGAAAAGATGTAAAAAACGGAAATTTCTACTTTTCCTAACCTTTCTTAACAGAGAAAAAGAGTTTGAAATTCGCGCAAGTTGTATGTACGTGTACGTATATAAACATAACCACATAAACTACGAAATATACGTGCTTTCAAAAATATTTATACGGCAATCAAGTCCCACACTCATTCGGACGGATAAGCATATTAGGTACCAAAATTTTTGCCTTAAAATGTCAGCAGCACAGCACAATGCACAGCAAAAATTTTCACGAATATTATTATTATTATTATTGCATGTTGTAGTGTTTTAAGTGCAAACCGGTCTTGGGTCATTTAATAGAAAATCACAAGGTAGCCTTTTAGGAAATCTGTCAAAAAAAGTCAAGGTAAAATAGGATGAAAAGCTGAGATAAAAAACATCTCATTTTTTTCCTTCTTCTTCTGCTATTCTTCTAGTCGTCAAAAAATGTTCATGTTCAGCTATTACTACTACTACTACTTCTATAAGTACATTTCGTTTTTTTCTGCCTGAACAACGACACGATGAGCATAAAGTACTAAATGACCAATGAAAAATGCAACATTATTAAAAACGCTTTTTAAAAAATGCACGGCATGTCTTTCTTTGGCAATCATTTTTGTGTGGCACGTCGCCAGTGTGTGTGTGTGTGTACGGAACGATGCTTCAATATGAAAAATTTAAGCGTTTACATTTTACTTATTATTACGTGTATACGACATCAAATCTATTATAGAAACACAGTTATTATTATTATTGTTATACCCATTTATTGCTATTAACTTAGGTGTAATAATGTTCTTCTATTGCATGAAGAAAATTGCACACCTCTATGTACATATTTCCAGCTTATACGACATTTTTTTCTCGTTGGTTTACCAACTTTGAGGTTGTATAAAAATGCCATATATAACATATACACAACTGCAGCAGTGTAGATATATTCCGCATGTTAGGGGAAAGGTTACTTATCTAAGAAGCATAATAATAACAACAGTACAATATTATATATCTACACACATAAACAGATATATATGTCTTCCATCATGATAGCCCATTTCTTCCATAAAGTATAAAAGTTACAACAAGCACAGCAACGGGAAAAGTTCTTGCTGCGTTACAAGAATTGGATAATTCATGTCCCCTGGTCATATTTTTTAGCTGTTGTATTAACTAACAAGCTTTCTCTTGTCCAAACTCTTTTTTTTTCTTGTACAATTCGTTCGTCATCCAAGTTGCAACTCACCTATAACAATATGTAGAACAGAAGACGAAGAAGAAGAAAAAAAATGCGAAAAAAAAGAAAGCAAATTTATTGTCATGCAATAAGAATATATACACCAAAGTAAGTAAGTGAACACGTTTTGTGGTATAATATATTAAAAGTGTAGCACACGCCACGTGTAGTGTTTGTAATAATGTACATATACCTAGTGGAGAGTAAGATATGTGTAAAGATAGTGCACAGTGCTTAAGGACAATAACCAACAGGAGAAGGTTTATCACTTTATTGCTAGAAAACTTTTGTGTACATATATATTTTTTTTGGTTGGTTAAATAAAACGGTGGTGGTGGTAGACTGCATGCTTGCTATTTATATTTTTTATGTGCTTGTATATCATTTAATGCAAGAGAAGGGAAACATTAAAGTAGTTAGTTGCATTAAAACTTCAAATATAATAAAAATTAAAGTATTCATAAAAATGTGTTGTTTTCACATTTTTTAAAACGTTTTGCACATGCAACTTTTACACCTAAAAATATTTACATAGTAGTAAATATAAAGGTAAATATACAAGTAGTATAAAGTGCTATTAAAATTTGTTGGGTTTTGTTGAATGGTATTTTTTGGTGTGTGGTTGGTTGGTTAGAAAGAAGCATTACATACCTACTACTTGATTTTTTTAAACTGTGTAATATTCCAAATTGCAGTAGTAGTAGTGTGCAAAGTAAGAGAAAAAAAAGTGTTCTTGGAAGAAAATATTCTGAAGGAATAGGAATTTTGCTCGATGAGAAAAGG
Organism: Sinhomidia bicolor; assembly: GCA_027743785.1. Taxonomy (NCBI): domain Eukaryota; kingdom Metazoa; phylum Arthropoda; class Collembola; order Entomobryomorpha; family Entomobryidae; genus Sinhomidia; species Sinhomidia bicolor. The sequence goes on from JAHZMT010002785.1 coordinate 9,792, forward strand.
AACACATTGATTTTAGATTAGGTAGGCAAGTTCAAATAAAATATATTGAATTCTAGCCGCTCGTAAAAATATTTTCTCTAGATAAAGTACAGAGGCTGAAAAGAAAACGTTTCTGGTATAAAATAAAATCATCATACATAAAGAATATTATGTGAATAGCGAATATTTTCCTTCGATCAATTTTTACACTTGGTGGTGCTGCTGATGCTTCTTCTATATATCCTTTCTTGACGATGAATTCAAAACTACATACACCACAGGTCGTAGTAGTAGTAGTCGATGTAGGTATGTATAATATATTGAGTGAAGTTTTTTTGGATTAAACTGAACCAAGCTTCCCCTTCTCCTCTAGTTTTTGCTCGTGTTTTTCTAGTCATTCAGAAAAGATGGAAAGGAATGAAATCAAAATATTTTCATTGGCCCGTGGCTCTGTGCATTTAATGATGAATTGGAGGTGAATATTTTGAGTAAAAACAGAAGCCCGCAAGAGCGAGAGAGAGAAAAGTAGTTGTGCAAAGGAAAAGCTCTTCTGCCAACCTCTTCTCTCTCTCTCTCAGCTTAAAAAAACGACATGATAGAGAAACGAAAAGCAAAAAGACGAGAAATGCATTGGGGTTCAGCCGTCCCCGTCAGCTTCTTTTCTGGGCCTTTCCTCTTTTTTCAGAACATTTTTTTTTCTCGTCAGAATAATGCATTGTGCATCATATCAAAAGTATATATTTACGTGCCCTGCCTTACGCCACTACCACCACCACACCAAAAATGTATTATTAATAAAAGGTTAAAAAATGCAAAAAAAGATGCATCACATCATGTAATTATTATAAACACGTATTTCATTTGTGTTAAAAAAGCATCCAAGGGAAAAGAGACTCTTTTAAATGCATTGAATCGAAAAATATACAAAGTACGCTAACATATTATTGTAAGCCTAACTTTATTCCATCCAGAATGCAAGTTTTTCATAAAATTCGAAAAATTTTACGCTGGCACAAACCTAAAACATAAACCCTACTTGTTAAAGATCCGCATTGCGTGCAGCAGCAACAGCACATCAAATCGACAATGCATGTACATCGTGTCGTAAGTAAGGTTTTTTTAGTGCATACATTATACTCGTTTGTAAACGCTATTGTAACATGTTAATCTATTATTCGTTTTAAGGAAATAGTGAATAATACAATAGTACGTACGTACGCATTGCTTTTCAGAAAACAGCACTCTAGTGTTGCGAGATGATATAAAAAAGGTTGCCAAAAAGGAAAAAAAACTAAAGATGCAGATTTATCTTCTGGCCATACCCCATATACAAACGGTTTAGATAGGTTATTATTATTATTATTATTGTAATATTCCGTTAATAGTAGTATTTGTATTTTTGTTGGATGTATGCTTGTGTGAGTAGGCATAAATGAACACTACACATTTCATGTAAAACCGAACATGTGAAACCAACATACAAACAAAACTGGTATGCGTAGTATTTAATCAAAACCGAACACAGTCGACAGTTATGCATGTCATAACAAATTTGTATGCTTTCCATCTCCCTCCTTTACTAGCGCTTCAACAGGAATGCAAAGTAATTTTTAACGGAAAAAGTATATAAAAAATGTGTAGCAACTAATAACGTGAGCCGTGAGAGAACCGACAAAATTTAAGAAAATCCTGTCAACCTAGTTGACGTTTCATTTTTAGTTGACTACAAAAACACAGAAAATGAGTATTTTTTTTATTTTTAAAAGGCAGGTATTAAAACTGAATTTGTCAAAATAAGAATTGCTTTGATGTGTTCGTATTATTTCCACTGCTTGCTCGGTTTACTTGCACTGCACAGTGCACTCTCAAACTATTAAAAACAGTGAAAAGTTATTTGCAAGCAATAAAGCAGCAGTGGAATAAAAAGGAAAAGAGTTGATTATTTCATAAATCAAGTATAGATCGCTGATTGCTTGTCTTTTATTCAACCACAAAACCAAAGCTGGTCACCACCACTCTTCTGTAAAGTGCTTTGTAAAAAAGGATGAAGACAGATAGGTACTATGTATGTTATTACCACGTATTATGCATGGTGTGCGCGTACACAAAGTAAGTTAAGTAGCAAGCAGGTTTACTTACTCCACTACAAATTTTTCTATTAAACGTTTTATATTCATGGAGGAGTAAACACTGCTGAGAGAACAACCTGTCGTGTCGTGGCATTGTTTAGTAGAATAAATCAAATATAACGACCAGGTATGGTGTCAATTAATACTCATTAATCATACGCCATCATACAGGCAAAAGGGCCAACAAGAAAAGTTATCAAACCAGCGAACATGTAAGAGAGAGCAAGCAAGAACGGCATTTTTAAACTATTTAACTACAAGAAGTGGTAGCAAATGGAAGAGGCGGTTTTTTACCTTGCTTCATTTTGTACCTTTTTGGCATTGTCTCTAATTACTTTCGGAAAGAATGGATCATTTGGTTCAATTAGGTGTTATATACACAAGAACCTTACATGTATACAAAAACTCCTTTCTCCTGACGCAACTACCTATATCCTAAATCAAGATTTTTTAATCCAATTCATTCAAAAGTTAGTCCAATCTCAAGCTTGATTTTTTAAGAAGAAATTGAGTGACTAGTTCTGTTTATCCATTAAAATATAACATTTAACACGTTTCATTGGAGGAAACAAAACAACTGACATGCATCGCATGGTACCTAATACAAGCTTGCAATTTTCCTATTTGAAATTTCAGATCACTTTGCAATCTCTTTGCCGAGGATGTTCAACGAATTTTAATACGCTTATTAAAATGCATTTGAAAGAAACAAGCTCATGATGATAATTATCTATAGCCGTCCATACATTCATCTCATTTCATATTCGAGATTAGCACTTGCTTACTTACTTGCACGCATTTCTTCTTCTTTTATTTCAAAAAACATTCTAGAGAGGATTATTATCTTCCCGTAGTTTTTCGAGTGACGCCACCTAGCACACTGTTGTAATAGATCAATCGTTAGAAGACGGATTTTATTTGCAATCAATGTCACTGTACGTCTTCTCTCTGAAGAAATTTTATGTTTTCTCGTTATTTTCTCTCTGAAGATAATGATGCAAGCCATATATATCCCTGTTTTATGCGTTTTTGTTTGATTTGCACCTTTTTCATCTGATGCAGCAACAGCAGCAGAAGCAGCAGTACATGTTCTACTTTTCATTAATTGAGAAATCTGCCCAGAGATTTGTTCCAGTTTAAACAGGGTCAATAATATATGTAGATTTAAGCAGTACTACAATCTTGTAGCTTTCTCTCAAAAAAAATTTTTTGTGTGCAAGTGTCAATTAGTAAAATATATATGATTTGTAAAGGTTATATTTTGGTGGATAGCAAAGTGCAAAGTGCGAAACTAAAATTGATTTAGGTGATACTTAATTCAAAATTAGATAAATTATTATAGAAGGAAAAAAGTGGTAGATTTTTTTATGAATTTAAAAGCCATGCAGAAGCAAAATAAATGTAAGCATACGCGTGTGTTTGTAAAGGTATTATGTATATGGTTACATATGTTGGTAATATATCCATTTTCCTTGCACCCTACTACCAACTGTAGCTGAACAGAATTCAACATAAAAATGTAGAATAAAACAAAAAAGGGCAAGTTTGTAAGCACAAAAAAAGAGAAAAAAACAATCATAATAATAAGCACCTCTTCAGAATATAATAAATTCCTTGGAAGGGGAAAGCCCCCGATTGAGTTGGGTGAGCCGGATAATGAGCCAACTGGCACATTATTACTGGTAATGATAGCATTGCCATTACTGCCTCCGACAGACAAATTGGTGGGACTGAGAGGGCTCATAATTTGCCCGGAAGAAGGTGACGACGACGAAGACGATGACGACTGGTGCGGCAACGGTAAAACTGACGCTGCTACTCCGGCAGCATAACCCAGCACTCTGAGATCAGTGGGATACATAAAGGGGTGGTGATGATGATGATGATGATTATGGTGAAGGTTAGCAGTGCCATTGGAGGCTCCACCTCCCTTATCAGCTGCTGTAAGCTCCATCATTTTTCTCGATTTTTTTAAAAATCACACAAGTGAACTGATTAAAAATCGTTGGAAAATGAGCTGAAGGTACAACGAAATGCAAACGAGAAAAGTGACATCTACAAACTACCAACTACTAACACAACATAACAAGATAAAATACACCTGCCAGTATCACAATATACTGTTGTCAGAAAAAAATCACCTTGAAGCTTTCACAGTTAACACCTTGATTTAACCAACTGATGAGTTTTCACCAGATTTCCTCCCCGAAAGCAGTAATTTGGTGTCCAAAAGAAAGTCACCAAAAACTATACTGGAGAATGCTCACTTTAACTGGTTGTGTCACACTTTCTGATCAACCAAAGACTATACAAACCATATCCAACATTTTTTCGGATCCCTCTCTGTCACCACCCGGCATTCAACAAACTAAAAACTGGTAACCACACTGCATGTTGTTGTTGTAAAGTATCAATGACTCTGTCATGCAACAGAATTGCAATACACATAATTGCTTTGAAGCATATTAGCCGGCTTCCCCTTATTCAAAAACAAATCTATATATCACCGTTTTGTGTACCTGTTGACAGCCCACCACACGTTGGTCATTTCACAGGTGAACGACAACAAAGGACTGCGCAAAGCACCGTGAAACTGATATACGATCTAGCAAAAAAAATCCACCACCACCGCACTACTACAACACTGCAACAACACGACGACAACGTGTGTACAATAATATTAAGTGAAGTCATAAGTCATGTAGCATGTATGTAGTAGTAGTAGTAGTACCTGTACTTATTTTAAAAAAGGATTGATTATGCACTTTTTCGATAGATAACATAACCAAAAAATTATGCGTTGTCTTCACCTCTCCTCTCTTCTTCTCTCCAAGCGATTTTTTTTTCTCCTTTTCTCTGAGAAAAACCAGAATTACTATTGTGAGATCACACATGCAATAACAATATCGGCAAAAATCTCTGCAGTTTTACTACTGCTTATCACGATATCAAAACAAATTGCAAGCACAACAACAACACAACCAGTAAAAAAAATCTTTCATGAGAGAGCTTACAAAAGCCACAATAAAATACATATACCTACTTCTACTACTACTACTACTCACAACAACAACAGCGAGAACAAGGAACGAAATTGTGTAAAGTTTTGCAACACATATTAATAGTATGATAGCATGTGTATAACTTTAACAAGAAGAAACGGCAAGAAACTACAAAAGAAAAAAAACCTTCTCATAAACAACGGCACCATCATCAACTTCTTATAGCACACCTAATATATTATTGACTCTGTGATCCTGATCTCTCTCTGTTGTTACTTGTGAGGAGTGTGATACGATGTGATGTGATGTATTGATGATGATAATAATAATAAAGATAAGACAATGCAATGCAAACGGCATTGCCAGTGTTTTCAGTCAGTCAGCACTGCTACCATATTATATATGTATGTATATGTTGTTGCCCACATGCACACAAACTTCTCCTTTTACCAGAATTACAAGTCTTTCAAGAAAATGTGGCTGGCTGCATGAGATGATGATGTTCTGTTGCAATGCAAGCGCAACGTAATGTTCAAGTAATAATAAATGATCTTCTAATAGTGCTGCGACCACCAGGAGTGTGTTTTGATGTTCACTCAATACAATCTACTAAAACTACCACTACTACTACGTGTGTAATAAGTACATAGTACACAACAAAACAGCAAACAGTGCAGTGGAGTGTTATATACAAAATACTTTACAAGCTTGAGAATTTTTTTTAACCAGGTCAAATAGTTGCATTCTATTTGAATGCCTGTTTAAAATTCACTTACACCAGTTGCAATAAGTTTAAATGATAGAAAATATGCTAGTTTAGAGATAATTTGGCGAACAACTATGCTGTGGTGATTGGTATCACATCGGCAGCAATATTTTCACTAATCCAAAATCGTCTTCTTTTCCCTCTTTGCAACTTGTACTACTCACTTGCTTGTTGTGCAACAAGCAGAGAGATTTGTTTTTTCTTTCTTTCTTTATCGCTGTAAAACGTGAATATACATAAATTTGATGATCATCATAACTAGACGAAGAAGATGATGATATGGCGATGATGACCATAATAATAATAATACTCAACGAAACACCAGCAGATTTGATGCTGCTGCTAGAAATGCTACTATTATCGTCCGATAACCGTTCAAGAAGCACATGAGATTGCTGTCTCTCTCTCTCTCTGTCCCTCTCACTCTTTCGTTCTCTCATCAGTTTTGATTTTTTTCTGTTGTAAAGTGCAAGAAAGTAAACTAAAAATTATATAGATGAATGTATAACTATACCCTGGTGGTGGTAGTGCTGCTGTTGCTGCTGATGATGATGATATGATGTGAAGGACAATGCAATGAAAAAAATGAGCAGCAGCAGTAGTAGCAGTAGTAGTTAGTGGAGAAGAGAATAAGAAACTTGTAAATAGGCAGTCAGCACTAGTCAGCAGCAGCAGCATGGAGAAAAAACATTTGTTTTCAATTTTTTGTTGCTTGTTGATGCTGCTGTTGTGGACGCATGTAAAAACGTAGCATAGTTTTAAGATGATACGCTGCTCAAAACAAAGTATGGACTGCATAAAAATCCTTTTCCCCCTTCTTCAACACAATATGACATGCTGCTTTCTTGAATACAACATGATGATCATGATGATGATGGTGATCTACAACTGCGTAATCATCGTTGCAACTAACAATAGAAATTTTGTATTTTTATGATGATATGATGAGCATACAGCAATATAAATGTATATAAGGTGCATGAACATGGAGTAGAAAAGAGTACAACATTATTTGCAGCATATATATGCATGTATATTTAAAACTTCCAGCAACATTATCCATCGTACAATCAAATCGTTGAATGTCCATCGTTGTACTAATAATGATAATAATAATAACAGATTGGAATAAAGGGAAAGAAAAAAAGTTGGTATGAGTAAAGTAGTGGTCCCAAGAGAGAATCAAGAAAAAAAAACAAAGTGAAGAAGCTGGAAGAGAGCACGAGGAGAGAAGGAGCATCTCTAGACAGACAGCAGCAAGTTTACTTGTGGCTTAAAAACAGTCATCATCTTTTTTTCCTCTCTGTTGTGTGTAAGAAGCAATAAGCATTCAACATTGAAGCTCGCGTAGAGATTTTAATTGAACAGGGAATAGTACATGATAATATGCCATAGTAAGTAGGAAGCACATTTTCCCTGTTTTTCCATGAGAATATTTTTTTGTGGTGGTGGTGGTTTAGTATTCTCTACGACGTTATACAAACTACTTGACGATGATTTCTTTAACATTTTCAGCGGTTGCGTCTCTTGCCCACAATTTTTTGTCATGTTTATTATATACTTACCAAGAATACATATATTTATTCTACCGGTAAGTCAGTCAGTAGGTGAATCCAACCGAGTCAATGAGACGACGGAATAAACTTGCAGGTGAAATTTTTATATTTTTAGGTTTGATGGATTTTGAGTAGGCGATCTGGTGATATTTATACATACCTAACGTGCGTTTTCGAAATTCCAATACTTTTGAATATTATAAGAGTAAAAATAGAATTGTCACATTCCTGAATTGGAATACTATTTTGGTATTTTTTAATAAGGCGGTGTCATACTGTCGTAAAAGAATAGAATATGTTTTTTATAAATTAATAAATTATGTATATTTACTAGATTCAAATCCATCTCCAAATAGCTCTTTCAAATATTCTAAAAAGTAACAGAATATAGTATTCTCTTAAACTTTAAGCGCGCAACGGCAGACGTCTCAAAGATGATACAAATTTTTTAAAAAGTCTTTTAAAAATATGGAGTCGAACAGCAAACACTGCTGTTGGTAAGTCAGTAAAAGAAAATATTTCGGTAAAAAAATCCGAGACGACAATAGCCCAATATGTGATATTATGATATTAGAATGACTTTTCATGCAAGCGTAATCTAACATAACCATATAACCTACATTCGTAAATAAACATAATATACATGTTAACCTGCTTGTCCTGTGATGAGCAAGGCTTTATTTATATATATATATATACAAGGGAAGATGTTGTTAATATTGGAATTGGAACAGACTTGGATAAAGTGCATGATTATTCGAGAGTGACAGTCGTCTGTCAAAAACAAGGAGTTGAACATTGAGTACATGCATAACTCTGTGCTTGAAAAAAAAACATATAGTAGTAAAAGTGAATAACTAGTTATAGTTATGTTTTACACAAGTTTAACACAACGCAGAGCAGTTGCATGATGCGTGCTTTTTTTGGTAGGTAAACTAATATAGACATTTTTTACTTGTAGAAAAGACAAGAAATGAAACATTTCACTGTTTCAAACAAGCTCCTATTCAAATGATTCTCTCTCTTTTTTAAAAAAAAGTCTGTCTGTACTCATCTTGTCGATTGTCAACACACAGCATGGATGAAGACACGGTTGTACCGCATTATCCGACAAGGAATTGTCAACCCTGATCTAGAAACTGAGGATTCCGATGTCTGTGTTAACGATAACCTGAGTGATGTCCAACTGACGTTTAAATCTTTTTTACAGATTAGTCCAATTTTTACGACTTTTCTATCCTTTCTTTTACAAGGGACTTACACGCATTTACTATTATTGAATGTCATATGCCATGCAGTCGAAATTATCAGAATCATTTTTGATTGAAGATTATATATTTATTATACGTATAAAAATACAGACAAGGGCATATACTTTTCTATTTATTATGTAAGAAGGTCCAGTCAGAATAAAAAAGTAAATTTCCAAATACAAATAATATTTTTGTACTAGGCATTTATTTTATATTTATAGTGGTTTTTGTTCAAATTGAAGTAAATAAAATAGAGAAATATGTGCTTTTTTTCTTTTAAAACAAGCGGTTTTGTTAACTGTCATTTTTGTGCGTGTACACAGTTGAATTCTGTTTGTTGTTCTTTTTTTTCTCTTTTCTTTTTTTTCATACCTCCGTATTTTTTTGCAATATTGATAATAACCTCAATGTTTTTTCTCCTTTTTACGTTTTGTTGCAGTAACATACGTGCTTCAAGTTGTTAGCATTACTTTTACTTTTTTGGTGCTACACATTTAATCTTATGCTTATATGATACACGCGATATAACATCCTCCTATGAATGTACCGTTGACGGTTGACTTGCCTGCTTTTTTTCTGCATGCAATTCAATGAGACTCCATCTCAATATGGTTGATGAATGTGACTATTCTCAAGGACTTGTTGGCACATTTCCAAGCAAAGCCAACTCTTCTTGTGAAACCAAGTAGTAGTAGTAGTAGTGTAGTAGTAGTAACATTACACTTACAGATTGACTTGTCTTTTCATTTATCTCTCTACTGTGTAAGGTACCAGGAATGCAGAGTGTTTTCTCGGTTGCTCATAAGTTGCTTGTAAGTTAAATCTCTCTGTGTGCTGTGTAAAAACTTGAAGAAAAAGAAAATGACGACCAACAACTTCTCTCTCTCTCTACTTTTTGGTTTCTCATTGTACATTGCTCACATGAATGTTTCATTGGAAGTGCAGCACATTTTACTTGATTGGATTTTATATACATTTCCGGAGCAATGGAAAAAAATTTATATGACTTTTTTGTCAGTTATATATTATTATTATTCCTTCTTATGGCTGTGCGTACAAACGCCAAATAATAAATGAAACGTA
>JAHZMT010002786.1:0-14997 GCA_027743785.1 Sinhomidia bicolor
GTAGCTTCATGCAGTGACATTGATGATGACGATGAAGCTGCTAGTTGTCCTCTTTCTGTCTGCTGTCCAGCGTTCTTTGAAGAATCTACGGAGCAGACCAATGCATGCCCAACGTGTGCAACGGTAGTAACGGCACTACTATTGCTGATAGGCAAGCTACCATTCAGTTGCAGCCGAAACATTGCACTTGAGTAAATTAGCCCTGAGAAATTATCAATCTCCTTTTGAGTGGCTTCCAGGCTCTGTTACAAATTGAAAATGAAATGATTCAAATTAATGAAAATATACTTATAATGTAATTATACAATTGATTATATAATTATAAATATTAAAATACAATAAATTAACTCACGCCAAGTGCACGAAGTCGTGATTCTGCTTGTTCTCGAGTAATATACGGACTTAAATTCAAATCATCCACAGAAGCTGGTCGTTGTATCTTCTCAGTGCAGAGCTTGATGTCATCCTTGGATGTTTCCAGTTCTCTTTTTTGTCCACCTGACAGTGGAACAGTAAAAAAGTTCAGTATTATCATAATTTAAAGCCTTAAACTGTATACCTATTTTTAAATTGTGACTAAATTATGAATCGTATCTGAACTGAATACCGGTAGTGGCTGCAGAGCTTGATTTGGAAGTCTCCGCTTGAAAATTGTTTGAATTCTTAGTCTTATTTGCAGTTCGTGCCTTGTAATGAAATTTTTTATGAAGCACAATCGGTGCAGTGTCAGTGTCACTATTTTTTGTTTCAACTGCATCTGTACCTACTGGTGGCAGAGGGTCTCCCTTTAGTCCACTTGCACTTGGCAGATTGGAAGATTTGGAAGTGGATGGAATAGGAGATGTTGTTTTGACTTTTGATGTTTTATCCTCGTTTCCTTTGATTGTATTAAAACCCGTATTTTTGTTGTCAAATTTATCCTTCTCAGGCTTTCCGGCCTTCACAGGTTTCTTCTGTTTTTTATTGGTTTTCTTCTGAGGCGAATCCTCAAGAAATACCACATCGTCATCACTGCTGGAGGAGGAAATGGATATAGTTCCAACATCTGAAAAGGCTTTTGCAGATGAGCACGGGGACGATGGAAGTGATGAATCGACTTCAGAATTGCACGGAGAGCATGACACAATCGAGGAGGAGGATGACCGTCGCGACCGTGGTGACTCGGACACCTCATCCTGGCCAGTTGCTTCATCAGCACCACTTGTCACGTTTGATGAGGAAATCAGGTCATTAGCAATTCGTTGGCCTTCTGTTTCATTTCTGGGTTCGAAAACTATTCCATCAGGATGCTCATTGGTAATGCAAAAGTTTCGGAATCCAGGAGCCACTCCACATCTTGGAGTAGGCCAGCCACCACGTTCACCTTTACAAGATTGGGATTGATCATCCCCAGGTCTGTCCGCCATATTACTTTACTGTGAAGGAAAAATTATTGAATCGAATTATAAAACTTTTACGGGTGTTGCAGTAGCTGAAAGAGTGCTGCGCAAAACTGAACTAAATTTACGTCACCACAAGGAATGAGCGGCATAAAATAGTAGTGCCAGAGTGCCAGTGCAAAATGGCGTGATACTCATTTCTTCACCGTAACTGGCTGACTTGTTCCCAGAATCTCTAATTCAATCGAACTTTTTATTGCTTTTATTTTGCATTGTTTTTCAGGCAGGCTTCAAAAGAAAGGAACTAAATGATTGTAATTTGAACACTGTCTTATGGACGTAAGAAATAATGTGTCATATCATAATATGTCATTCATATACTGATATACGTTGAGATTGTTATTATAACTATAATTTTGACTCGTTGCTCCAGTTGCAGTATTTTTGGGAGCACAAACAGAATTTGGATATAAATTACGTACATCACAAACACTTCCCAAGTAAAAACGTTATGTTATTACTGTTAATTAATTAGCATTGATTTTTAAATGGGCTAAATAAAAAGCTCATGATTATTACCCATTATTACAAGCAGGTGTCTTATGAAATTGACAATATTGTCATTCCCTGTTTACTTATTATTTTTAAGAATTTTTATTGCTAATGTGTTTTCTCTGTAAGGTACGTAATGGTGCTGAGATTTCAAGAAACATATTACCTACATATTTGCAATTTAGAATCCTATGACTATGTTTTAAAATTCAATGATATATAGACATTTAAAGGTTGACCACAATTCGCTACTTATAAAATAATTATTGTGCTCGCCTCTTTAAGCCATTTTTTATTTACTACGCGGTAAAATATGTCAACAAAAACATAATAATTAATTATGTTGAGTATATATTTTTTTATAAATTGGTAAGGAAAATGAATGACATGTAAATACAGACTATAGAAATAGTAAAAACGTAAAAGCCCAACTTGAGTATTATGCGTGCAGTGAGCATTTTTTATTTTTGTTATTTATTGACCGAATTAATAATTGTTAATTTTGATGGCAATAATATTTTTGAGCATTTTTTAAATTTGTAAAGTAATTAAATAAATTCAGCTCAAAAATACAGCATCCACAAATTCACAAAACAACAATAATAAATAGGTATCTATAAGTTTTATAAGATTTTTTCCATCAATCACTTCAGCACTTAATTGGTTTTAGCGTCAGTTAAAAGACTCTTGTCATCGAAAGTTTCCTCGTCCCCGAGCTTTCCAGTATCCTGACTGTTACGAAGACTTCGTTCCCCGAGATTAGTACTGTCTCTGCTGCTNCCGAGCTTTCCAGTATCCTGACTGTTACGAAGACTTCGTTCCCCGAGATTAGTACTGTCTCTGCTGCTGGTTAGTTCAGTTTTCCCAGTTGTGGATGTTAGAACACTTGATTTACGCTGCTGCTGGTGGCGAAGACTACGGTCCACTTGAAAGCAGGGACAAAACGGTTTTTTCAGTTCCTCTGAGGTCATCATGAGCGGCTTCTGCTTTTTGAGTCCCTTGAGCACCTTCTTGATATAATGTTCCAAACTTTCTGCGGCCCGCCAGCAGACGGGATCCAGTTCTCCGTCCCCACCAAAGATTAAGTCGGTAATTTTACAGGAGAAGATGGGTTCGTCCAGAAACCAAACTCTGCAGAGATTTACATAATCCAAGCACGGTGTTAACTCTACCGTGACTCCTAACTTTTCCAGAAATGCTAAAAACATAGCAGAATAGAATCATTTTAATAATTAGAAGATACTTTTTGCCCTTAATTAATAAAAAAAACTTTCCATTGAACCCACCCTTTAGTCCTTGTAGACGCTCCGTTCTGTAGTCCATCATCCCCTGGAACATGTACGGTCCATACAGCACAGTTACCTTTCTCGGAATTATGAAGTAGACATCTCGTGGTCCCTTGTCAATGCCATGTTGACCGCTTATGCTCAGTGACCCTCTGCTCTCCCTTATATCATGGTAGTAGTAATTAATATCGTCGTTATTTTTCTGTGCACCCCCAGTTCTCTGCTGATTGTATGCCATTTCTCCACCTAAATAATCCTCTCTTTACTTTATTGTTCAACCTACCAAACCTACAAAAATTTCTGGTGGCAGAGGTCAGTACAAAAACAGTCCAAAATCGAAATTCAACCCAGAAATATTTTTCAAAATTCAAAACAAAATTCTCATCCTCTAAAAAATATTTGTGAAAAAAAGTTTTAAAAATTACTTTTGTTTTAATATTTATTTATGTGTTGTTTTTTGGGTACAAGTAACTGTTTCCACAGTGTCTATCATCAAGGCAATATATTTTAGGTCATCGTTTATCACGAATATCATAATAATAATAATAATATTTTGTAATACACCTAAGACAAAACACATTTTGCAATCTTATGCAGACTTACGGACGAAGAGCAAACCATGCAATTTGTTAACAGTAAAAAATTTAAAAATCAGTTGTTAGGTTTACGAAAATATAAAAAAAGTGCATGGAACCTATGTATAATATGTATATTGTTTTGGTAAGAAACAGTAATATTTACAAGCTAAATTCGAAAATACCTACTCACTATTTAATATGATAGCTTAAATACATTAATTAATACACTACATACATTGAGTTTCAGAACAACTAACTGTTTCGGTTTTTAACAACATTCAATTAATACACAGATTCTGTCTGGTTGAAAAATTAAAGTTTTCAATGTAATCCTGTTTGGACTGCCATTATTGGAAAATGCCATATTATTATTCTGTATAGCAATCCTATATGTTTTATGATTTTTATGGAAGATTACTTTTTAACCTTAAAATATTGATATGCGGACAAATATTTAACTGTCTTTGCCTTCCACGTATTTTTTATTGTAATTGTTGGGCCGAGTGAGTATTAAAAATAAGTATAGTATTTGTAAGTAGTGTGCTACATTAAAATTACAGCAATTTATAAGTTACAAACAAGTCAATATTTTTTTGCTTGCTCATTTGCTTGGGCTCAAATCCCAGTGAAATCAATGTATATACCTATAATAAACTATTGGCCTATTGGTATTTCGAATTTCCTGTTGATGGAATATAACCTTCGCTGTTGTGAAAACAGTTTATCTTGAAACAGAACTGTACATAAATTGAGCTGAAAACATAAAGTTGTATAGCTATTTAAAACTAGAATTTTAAGAATGTTTGGGTGAACGAGCAATGGAATGAAAACAAAAATAATACACAACAACAATAGCATAATAAATTCTAGTGAAAATCGACATCGATGAGGATACACACAAATATTTTTATCTTCTCATTTTCAAGTTTTAAAACTTAAAAATTTACTTACAAAATCATTCGACACTTGCGCAAATCGTCAAAAATGTACACACAGAAAATTGTCAAGTTAATAGAGATTTTCTTGTATCTCGGCCGACTAGTGGGCTCAACCCCGTTAGAATTCAGTTCGAATAATCTCAAAATGACCATTAGTGGAAAAAACTTTGTACAGAAGAGTAGGCGAAACTTGTCACTAACCGTTATTTGGATTATATTAGCATTTGGTCTAATTTTCAAGCATTATTTTAATGACAACATGAATCTGTTTCACTTGTCACTGTCATGGTGGATAATCATGCTCTGTTCGTTTATGGCTGCTTCATTCTGCACAGTGTTTTATCAAGAAACCTGCCAAATATCTAATGGGCTACTGAAATTTTTCAGCTACTTGCAAGGTAACAAAGACACTAACAACATGGTACTACCCTAGTTTAAAAATATTTGTGTTAACAAATAAATTATTATTATTTCCTAGGCAATTTCGTGGTAAAAGGAAACGTGAAAACTTCAACTGCTCTCGTTATTCTGTACACAATTTCGCTTTTTTACATTGTACACATTATTATTGGTCTGTTTATGGCAATTTTGTATTTAGCATTTAACCCACGACAAGTCATCTTTCTCGGTAGTTTCCTTCCAAAGTCCTATTCCGGCATAACCGTGTTCTTAGCACTATTTCTGCTACAAGCCTATTTATTTCTTTATTTAATTGTGGCATCAGTAGTTGCTGGGTACTTTGTTCTTATTTTTTGTATCTTTATATCCTACACTCTCACCTATGAACTTAGGCTGGGTCGATCCTCGTACTTGACCACCGACAAGTTACGATGTCCCAACAATATCATTAGAATATTTAGATGTGTTCAAATTTTATGTGATACAACCTTACGATCCTGTTGCTTAGGACATTATCTAGTTGTACTTAATGGATTACTTACCATGCTGGCCATTCATAATACTTTTGTACTCATTGGTTATTGGGAACATCTCAGTATTTTAGTGAAAGTGCCTTTAATTATTGGTGATGTTGTGGGTACTTCGTTTTGGATGCTTGTTTTGCAGTTGGGGTGCCTGTTTTACGTAAACAGCAATAAAACGTTTACTTCTTGGAGACGTCATAAGTGGGAAAATTGTGGTGGGAACAAAATAATGCGCAAGTTTCAACTGTCATGCAGGCCGGTTTTGTTATGTTACGGAAGACAGTTTGTCATTGGACGGGTGAATGTACTTGTTTTTCAAAAAGCAGTTGTGTGGGGTACATTTAGAGCTTTATTAATGATTAAGTAAATATATGAATCTACAAATATTTAGAAAAAGCCATAAAAGGAAAGATGAAGCCAACATATCTCCAAGTACCTACCGCCAACAATTTCCTTCGTTAGGTAAGACTTGCATTTAAAAAATATTTATACATAATAATATATTATTTTATCACTAAACATTTAATTAATGCTCATAAACTTGTATCATAAACTATTATACATATACCATTTTTGCGATAAGATCAGAGTGTAAAATGTTTACAATAAAACTGCTGTACACTAAATTGTTGCCGGTCATCGTATTTACGAAAATAATTTAAATTTATATCATCTTATAGAATTGTCGTGAAATTTTCAATTATATTTTTGTACAGTTTTCGTATAACCATAAAGTTTTGACTATTAAATTTGACTTTTTTGTTACAAGTAAATAACAACAAGTTGTATTGTATGTGTAATAATAGCATTCAATGATTACTAATCAAATATCTAAACATACTTATACCTATATAATATTTTTTGAATGTGACTAACAAATTCAAATACAGGAATAAACAAATCTATTTACTATTTTTATTACTCGTAAATATTGGAAAAAACATGGAATAGCTGGAAAAAAGAGCAACTTTCTAAATAGAGCTATATATATTGGTATATCAGCTTTTAAAAGACATTACCAAGTTTATCAATACCTTGCATATTATTTAATCTAATTGGAAGATTGGAAGAATTGAACCAGTTGTTGGTTTGTATCGTATCTTGAATTGAAAATAATTCCATTCGGAGAACTTGACAATAAAGGCTCAGTAGAAGCTACGTCCCCTAAATCGTCAATAATGTGATGCTGCATTTCATACTTTTCATCAATGTCATAGAAGTCATCGTCATTATCGTCGTTGTTACTAGTGTTGAGTGGCAACGATTCAAATCGTAGTTCAATTGTTGTTTCATCTTTTGACTGTGACTTTAGTCGATGTTGGTAAGCTAAGCCCTCTGGACTGTTGAAAAACGAGGCCTGGCAAAATGATGTATCAAGGGTTATAGACAACCTAGAAAGGGGTTTATAATTATAAATCAAATAGTCATCCCCTTCTTATATTTCTCTTTGCAGAAACCTGAAAATATTTTATTATTATTTTTAAGAAAAATAAGCATTTATTCGCAAATTTACCTTTCCAATATTTGGATAAAACTCGGACGACTTGGGGCATGTTGTTGCCAGCAAGATGTCATCAACTCAAACAAAATGGATGGACAGTTCTCTGGTTTTTCCATTGTTCCTCCTGAAACCACATACTCGCATACTTGATGAGAATCAAGTCCCTAAGCAAAATATTGCAAGTGAATAATATTAACACGCAATTTTATGAGTGCTCTCCATTAGAATCTCCGTAAAATACATATAGAGCTCATTTACTTGATAAGGTTGAGCCGCCAACGTAGCCATTTCCCATAATACCACTGCAAACGCCCAAACATCCGACTTGTTGGTAAAGATACCATCCCGAATGGATTCTGGTGCCATCCATCTAAAAAAATATTTTAATGTACAGATAATGTGTTTGCACAATTGAACATTATTAGTATTAGTATGAGTAATAATGAGTAGTGATATGTGATGTAAGCAATAATTTTTTAGCTAGTTTTCTAAAGCCATATACCTCACAGGTGATAATTCCCTGCTAAGTCGTAATATTTGCTAAAAGTAATAAAAGTAATACATATGGAAATGGAACAAACATGGAATTTTTAATTATCTTTATTCCAAAAGAACAAAATTATCCACTTTTACCCTAAGGGTTGGCGGAGGCTCTCCAATGTACTTTGTTCCAGGTCGCCTTGATCTCAAATAATTTCTAAGATCTCCATTGGCCATCAGTTCCATCACAACATATATTGGTTGTGCTTTGGACACAACACCAAGAAGTTTTACAACATGTTGACATCGACAGTCCAGCCTCACCATTAGTGCAGCTTCTCTAAGAAAGAGAAGCTTATCCTCAAACAGGCAGTCTTCAAATATAGTTTTTACTGCGCAACGAACGGTTGGTTGTCCCTCAATAAAATTCTCTAAAATGCCTTCCAAAACAGTTCCGAATGACCCTTGTCCAAGTTCTTTGTCGTTCAAAACTGTCAATTTGTCTCTCGGTACTTCTTTTTCTTCCGGAATTATAACATCTTGAAAGTAAAAATATATATTTTTCAACAAAACATAATCAGGTTTGGTATTGTGCTACTTTACTTTTACTTGCAATAATGTACTAATTACCGTTTGATAGGTATTCTGGATTAGCGGAGGAGAATTTATCTAAACGTTGTATTTTCACTCGATTATAGTAGTGGTACGCCATTGCAACCAGCAGCATGAATGGCACTACAGTAATTAAAATCCACAAAGTACTCATTGCATCCTCATCCTTTCCCTCAATCAAAACAAATATGTCCTTTGTCCAGTCAGAGTTATTGGCCAAGGAAGCAACTTGAATGCGCACGCTGTAATTGCCTGGTGGATATCCATCTGGCAACGTGTAATGCTTTCCACTGGTTTGAAAAGCTTTTTTGGTGACACAACTTGTGGTTGTATAGTCTATATATTTGGATCCCTCCATTTTTTGAACTTTCACCATGTACGCTAAAATTACTCCATTTGGGTTGGGAGGCTCATCCCAGGTTACCTGAAGCTTATTATTTTCAATAACATACACAGCTATACTTTTGAAATCAATAATATCCGCCGCTGATAACGCTTCCGTTTGAAATGTTTCGATTGCCACGTCTGAGCATCTTCTTGTGTTCATTCCATTTCTTGGCTCCATGTCTGTTGAGCTTTCCCGACAAACTTGGATTCCAACCTTGTACGTTCTAAAGTGTGTCAAGTTTTTCAGCTTGTAGAAATATGTTTGCTGATCAGGCTCAAATTTAATCTCGTCCACTTTTTTCATTTCCATTGCGAAAATATTATTGTACTGATTGAGGAAATCTGGCGAGCTTTCTTCTACTGGAAACACCCCTTCCTGTTCTGATGAATGCTGTCGAAGGATGAGTGAACGCTTAGAACGAATAGAGTTGTTATCAATGTCAGCATCGGGGGAACTTGAAAATGTATGTGGAGAAATGAATACATGATTTATAATCTGATTTATCATACTATCGTGGTAAATAATGGATTCAAAATTATGTGCTCGGCTTGATTTTCCTCCTCCACTAAAGGCTGTTGTAGTTGGGCAACAAGCACAAGGCCCTTCTGAATTTTTGGTCGATATGGATTTTGTAGACGAGCTGGATGAATGCATTTTTCTAGTTATTCTACCATGAACACAGTAACTCCTCTGGTCGCGCAATCTTTCGTCCTCTCTAACTGACTCCAAAAAAATGTTAAATTTTTCCAGCTTTCCATTTGGAAAATTTGGTAATGACCACACCAAGGTGGCACTGTTGGTCTCCCTAGTGACGACTTTGATCGCTGTCGGTCTGGACGGCACGCCAGGTAAAGTTTGGAAGTAAACAATATTGGACTCTGCACCACTGTTGTTATTGTTCTCAGTAGGAATCACAATCGTCTTCACGTAAAATGCGTACCAAGTGTAAGATTTTAAATGTGAAACTAAACGACTTTGCTCCCAAAGGGGCTCCTTTTGAAAACGTACATCTGCATCTGTAATTTTAGGATATTCCAAAATGGTCCAGTCATCATCTTCAAATTTTGAGACATTTTCAGCTGGGTAGTTGACCGCCTCCTTGTAATGGATTTCATAATTAAGCAAGTGACTAGTATAAGTCAAATTTCTTCGAAAGTTTTCATACCGGATTAAAACCCCATTTTCCATCTTTTTCTTTACCTCCACAGTCAAAATGCGTGTGTTGCAGCTAATCTTGTCTCCATTTGTGATTCCAATGTCAAGTTTATCATCCGACCTGGATTGGTCAATTCCCGACTGAGAAACAAACTCCCAAATTTTATTCGGACACAGTTTTGGATTATAATGGAATAACACGCGAGATTCTTTGTTTCTTATTTTGATTGTTCGACTGGCATTCCACAATTCCATCAAATTTTCATTTGACCTCACCACCAAAGCATATCTGTCATCATCCAAGAGTTTTCCATGAATTACCTTCAGATTTTCTAAAAAGTCCAGAGAATAAAGTGCGTACGTGTGTGTAATCACAAGATAATAGTCAATTTCTTCAATTTTGCCCAAGCTTTGTTTAAGTTCCTCAACAATAGTTCTTGATGTCACTGATGGGCTTCGTCGAATGGAAATTTTGAGCACACCGGCAATTCTCGTACAACCAGCCAATTCCCTTGCATGTTCAACGCTGTCCACCAGCTTTCCTGGACAGAGTTTCTTACAAGTACCATTACACGGCACACATGCTGTTTTATTTGGAGCGAGTTCGGTGTCCTTGGGACACTCCAAAACACACCTTTTCTTCCCATGAGCCTCGTAAAGCTTTCCGCGTAAAATCAAATTGGAACCTTTTGACAAGTCTGCATCGGCGACTAAGTTCACACAGTTGGCACGGGTAACACACCGGCGTTCTAGGTACTCGTACAGTTCGGAAGGGCATTCTTCCTTGCATGTGCCGTTGTGAATGACATGTTTACAAACATGACAATCTTGAGCACTTGGTCCCGTACACCCGCCAAGACATTGGTCGCTACAGCAAACACCACTATCTGTGCATGCGTTTCCATCACACGAGGGACAACTACTTTTAAACACTTTTTGACAACTTGAACTACTTTCTCCCCAACAATATCTATCGTAATCAGATTTCATCGAGGTTGGACATTTGCTGCTGCACCAGTTGGGACACTTGTTACTTGATATATTCTTTATTTCTTCGTCGCTGGTTGTTCCATTAGTGATGAGTGACCAGTCGACAGTGTCAGCGTAACAAAGCTGAATGTTATCAACAATCCATACACTTCCTCGTTGAATGTTGGTTAAAGATAAGAGTCCAATTTGTTGAAGTTCGTTTGCACTGTTTATTATCAGTGCATGGGTATCAATAAGTTCTTGGCCTCTGATAACAGCCAAGTTGGGAAACAAATTTTGTAAGCTGGTGAGGTTGTAAACTTCAAAGATTAATAGATAACCGGTAATTTCTCTAAGCTCGGGAAACGAGTAGTGTGCCCACTTTTCCGGAGATTCAGAGAGCATAAGTGCAAGTTGAAGTGAACCTTCAATAACTTTGCATCCCCGCAAGGTCTCCAAATTGGAGAGATCATTGCGAATATATTTCCGCTGACATATGCCAGTTCTTCTCTCTTCACGAAGCAATTGCAACGAGTTGCTATTATTTTGTTGTGACACAGCAGCATGAGAAATTTCCAAAAAGAGACAAGCGGCAGCCAGTATGTTGGTTACCAAGGAATGCATTCGAATCCATCCAGTCATGGTTAGTTTTTTTACTATTTACTACGTAAATACTTGCCTCTGCAGTGTGTTTGAACATGTCCTTTTGCGTTTTGCTTTAAACATTTATGCTTTCGCAATAAATTGTCATTGTCAAATAACAAAAATATAGAGTTTTACAATGCATTAGTTGACATTCCTGACGTTGGCGGGCCCTTTTTTATATTTATAGATTCACAAACTTTAAAAAATATTTCTCTAGAAATATGAAGATTTTTTGAATGAATACCGGAAATTAATGAACTTTCTTATTTATCCACTTTTTACTTGCTTTAGTAGTTTTAATAGAATTTCAAGGTCAATCTGTATTTTGCAGATTTTACTGTTACGTCAATTAAAGTCGGTTTATTTCCACCAGTTTATTTTAATTTAAAGACTTTCACGCAACATAATATATGAATATCTACGTACTATGTACGTCGTAGTACATTACAAAAATGATACCAATGTCTTAATTTTATCTTATCTTATATATTTATTTTGTCTTATTGTATCACGTAAAAGTCTAATTTTACGTGATGCGTACAGTTTATATCCAATAACTCTGCTGAATGAAGGGAAAACCTTAAAAAATCATCAGCCTGACAAATGTACTTACACACAGTCACGTAGGATCTTTTCTATTCGTTATATACGAACAACAACAAATTGCATAACAAGTACATATCCAACATAAAGCGTGTGGACTTTTTTTAGCGAGATAAGGACGGCAAATGGCGATGATGATAAAGAAGTAAAGAGGTAGCCCTAAGATAAAGCCTCTTCATTCAGTCAACAACATCATTGAAATTTGCGTAGGTAGGTCGGGTATATATGTTTAACTACACGTATATAGACATATACACACATCATAAATATATTTTGAACTGTGCCGGAGAAGTGAGAACTGGGAACATACTGCACACTGCACATAAACCGTAATAACATGTATATTATATGACAACTTTTTTGCAAAAATACAAATGCGACGTACAAATAATGAGGTAAGTTGGTTGCTGCAACGTTTTATAATGCATTCACTTTATAAATTTACAAAAAGGTCTTTTTAGCATCATGTTTTTCTCACTGGGTTATAGGTTGCCTGTAGATTGTGAAATAATATGCAAAAATATCATTTTGTTATTATCGCTTATTTTTCTGTATAGAAAAAGGTTCAAGGTTTTAGAGTGCTGTAATAAAAGTATTTCGTAAAGCGTTTCTCTGCACAAACAATACGTAGGCACTGACTGACTGACTGACTGATTGAATGTGTAGTCTCAAGTTTAAGCATGCTTCCTAGTTCTAGTCTAACAAGTCTTGTAAGTATATCAGTTTTACCTTAAGTTGCATAATATCCAAGTAGTAGTACAACTGACTGTGTGTAAGAGGGACGACGACGACGGAGAGAAGGCGAGAAAAGGAGAGAAGGCGAGAGAGAGCATTAAAAAGTTATAAAATGTAAATTGCTTCCTTCGTACTTCATTACTTACTGTACATTTATGTTTTTGCCATTTGAGCAGAAAAACTGCGTCGTATATTTTCACGTTTTTTTTCTAGTAAAGAGGACAATGGCATATGTAGTTTGTTATTGAAAAGATAGGGACATTTGAAAAGAAAACTTATGTATTGCGCATTACTGGCTGTTGATTGTGGTATTGATATGACTATATGACATCTATTATAGGTATATCATGTCTAGTTATTTATTATTATTTATTATTATATAAGTCATGGCGGTTAACAGGCGTTCTCAGCAGTTCGTAAAGGACGGTTATTGAATTGTGCAATTTGTAGAATGCATTTATTGATAGCTATAAAGGGAGGACAATAAAATATAATTGTTTTTTGGTAGACAAAAATACCGACTAGTTAACTAGTTAAAACCAGTTTTTGTCTTAATAGCTTGTGTCTGACGCGAATTAAGAGCTGCCAAGTTATACATTCATTTTTTAGGTAAATACATGCTTCAGCTCAGTTTTGACAAATAATTTTTTGATATTAGGACAATTTCATGTCAATGTACTGTGATAAGAACGTTGATCTTGTTTTTGACACTTGATTGGAATGTCTACCAAGAAATATATCTTAACATTATGTCGTTTTTTGTACAAAGTTACAACGAACGGAAAACAAAGTTACAAAATTGAAGTTAAATAAGCTCAGAATAAGTACGTACAAGTATTGTACAAAGGTCTCAGAATAGATATTGCTCTCATAGTACATACCCTATAAAAATGGCTATTAAAATGTACTCAGAAAACTTGACTACCTATAATATAGAAAAGCTATGGAATGACTGGCTAAGATGGTAACATGATGTATAAAATCAAAAAGTGCAGATTTTAAAAATTAAAGAATAAGCTTGCTACCCAGCAGGTTCTGCAATGCGCATGTATTTTAGTCATTTTAATTTATAATTTGTTTAAATAAAAAATCCTCTAAAAGATATGCAAGAATTTAACAAGTAGCATAAAACTACACAAAATTTGCTCACTCTTAATAAATGCTTAATAAAAACAAAATTAAAACTGCTAAATTGTATAATCATATTTTTTTAGCTCACTCGATAACAAATCTAGTTGGATATTATTACCTACTTGTCTTCAACTAAAAAGCAATATAATCTGCCTCTGCACATACATGGTTTAGCTTGTTGTCACTTATTCTATATATTTCTGTCCTGACTGTAAACACTTTCCCCTTCAACTCTGACGTGGGCATGGTGTTGGTTCTGAAAATATATTCCTTCCCAGCAGTCAACGGTTTCTTTATTCGTTTTTCAAATGTTTTGGAATCTCCATTCTCTGTAATGATAGTTATGCGTGCCTCCAACTCTTTCAGATTTTCTCGAGGAACAAACATTATTTGTGAGATGGTGCTCTTCTCGGTAGGAACGGTGCACAAAGCAGGTAATCTTGCCGCCACACAGCTTTCATGTCTCAGTTCTACCACCCTACTGACGCCGCCTGTATCATAAAACGTTTTTAAAAAACATTGTTATCATTAATCCGAAAAAATTGTCTGCAAATACATTTGTAATTTTATTTTACCACAGTCTCTAGCTCCATAAACACTTCCAAATCTTTCATTAACTTGAACAGGCTCTTCAAATTTAAGCGGATTTTCCAGTCCTTCGCCACTTGCACATTTAATGATGGCAAAAATAGCAGCTAAAATTTGAAGCGACGCTGACGACAAAGCCATTTTATCTAGAATTTAAAATCCCTCCAAAATATTCCTCTATTCCTTTTGGTGTATCATTGGAAGAAGGTAAAAATAAACTAAAGTTTGATAATAGAAAACCAGGTAGATTTTGTAACAATTTTTACCACGCTGCTGCTTTGTACTTTTGGTATAATAGTAATAATGAGATGGTAGTTCATAAAAACCATAATTAGTGGTTAACATCAAGGCTTATAAAAGACAATCTCTATAGTGGGTGCTCATTAAACACTGTTGAATACATAAGATAATATGAGGAAACCAGCATTCTCGCATTGTTTAACATTTTTTTAAGTTCCGAGTGAGCAAGTATAAAAATTGTATAATTTTTTTGAAAGTTCAGATATGCGATGCCTTACGGCAATCTAAAAAAAT
>JAHZMT010002787.1:0-15117 GCA_027743785.1 Sinhomidia bicolor
CGCTACAATCTTTCATGTTGATGTGCTTGTTTTAATTTAGTCTCCTTTTCCTATTCCTAGTATTGAAAGGATTGACTTTATAAAATAAATAAATACAAGGAAGGTTACGCTTAATTTGCTAAAAGTGTTGCAGAAATAGTAGTTCTCAATATTTTTTGCATATGTCAATGTATGTCTTGTTTCGAAGAAATGAAACCGTTGACTTATTATTATTATTTGCTTTTGTCCATTTTATTATTGCTTTCTATGAAACCCACATAATTTTGTAACGAACAAAATTTGTCTAGAAACACAAACAACTTTTTTGTTTCTCTTTCGCCACCCGTTAGCGTTTTATGGCGTTTTAACATTTAATCGTTTTTTATATTAAATCAAGTCAAACGAACATTGCATATATAACAAGTCAGTTTATTATTATTATTATTAGAATGGTTGCACATTTTACTTTTTAATATTCCATCCGATTCACTTTTGCAATCAGTCAGACTCGTTTCACTGACTTTGCTCACTTTTTTTTTCTAGCTCCAACTGTTAATCATCCAAATTTATTAGAGTCATAATTTTTTATTCTTTTCTGGTTCCACGAAAAAAAGTGGATTGTTGCAAGATTGCCCTGTTATTCTCATTATATTTATATTGACAGAAGAGATAAAATGAAAAATATGACAGAATCGTATGAAATGAATTATTGCAATATGATAATGATAACGACTTGTTGACCAGGTTTTTAATATATGTTATTATTATTATTATTGCTATTGCCAGGTGCAACTGCATCTAGAGCTACTAAAAATGATGCAAGCTGGCCAAGAAAGAAATTTTTAAAAAACTCTAAATAAATAAAAATATTATGTAGTAGCAGTAAACAAGAAAATGGAATTGCTCCAACGGTTAATGATTTTTGATGATGATGATGGTACTACTACATGCTTGTGTTTTTTCGTGCAGGAACAGGAAAAAGTTCCACTTTTTGCACATTGTTTCAATGTAAAGCTAGTTAGACAACAATTTTGTGCATTTATCTTGAAGATATTTCATATCGACTCTTAAAATGACAATTTTGCTCGTAGCTCGCCTATTTTATGTGAGAGTTTTGCTACTTTGGAAACTAATTCAGTGTGTTTGCTGCTGCGAATATATATATGGTTTACTTTTGCTGATTCAGCATTTGGCAGCAACCATGAATAGACAAAAAGTAGTTTCAGTCGGTAATCCAGCTTTTTATCTTTATGCAAGCTAAGAATAATGGGCATATTACACATTGTAGGAAAATATTTGTATAGTAAAATAATAATAATAGTAATACCATTTAATAATATAATATTCCTAGTAAGCTTGTTAGCGTTTGGTAAACATTTCATATTTGAATGAGAAGAGTGCACCTTCTACAAACTACTATTACTACTACTATATTTTGTACATTTTTTGATTTAGCAAATAATAAAAAATTATGATTTTTTTATATTTTTGTTACAGACTGACTAGGAACAACCGTGGAATGGATTGGTCATTCAATCATCATTCCAAAGCACGACCAGCAGTGTTTCCAATCCGAATAAAATGGTGTATCGTATTTTTAACCCTCACTTTTGGATTCCTTGAATTCAACCCGGTGGTGGTGGTAGCCGATTCCAGTCCTCCCGTTGCAGATGTGGAGGATCTGTTTAAAGGTAAGAAAAGCTCAAACAAATGCTTCAAGTTACTAATGAGTACATAGGTATATACATACATAAATATATATATTTCATTTTTATACGTTTCAAGTTAAAGACTATTATGACTATACAAAGACTGGCGACTGAAAATATGTCATAATATATGTGTGCATTACATCATAATATTTTTTACTCCATTTTTTATAAATTGGACTTACGGTGACAGTATCTTGGCATTGCCACCAGGGTGGCGTTATGGCTTGCTCATAAGGAAGGGAATGAATACAAAGTACTTTTATGAAAAGAGGATAAATTTTTTTGGCGACCTAACCTGTAACGATCAAATTATTAGCCATGATGGATTGAGCATTAGTGGTATCCATACTAACATTTAATTTTTAAAATGTGTAGCGGTACCCTACAACATTCTGGTTTTTTAGGTTTATTAAAACCATACGTTTTTTTCAACCTGTCTTTTCTCTTTTTTCGTGATCTGGTGCAAGACCTTTAAAAACAGGGTAGTCTTTCTTTTTTTTAAAAATAAAATTAAAAAACCTTACAGAAAAAAAGTTATTTTTTTGTCTCAGCACTTTTACAAATTAGTTCAAGTTTTTTTTCTCTCTCTCTAACTGAATACTATAAAAATATTATTATGCGGGCTCATACTTTCAAAGATAAAAATGTACATATTTTTTTTGGTTCTGTTTATGTGTCTTTGGGGGCACATCCATGTTAAGTATTTTAGTAAGAAAACACTTGAAAGTGCCAAATTTGAATCTCTTGGTATTCTTTATTTCCTTTGTTTCGACAAGAACTTACTTCACTTCAATTTAAAACTCTGTCCCAATTCCGCTCATACGTAAAAACACACACATACATACATTTGGACGGGACTTTTTTTTAAACAAAAAGACAAAAAATAAAATAAAATATTTAACCTCTAGTAAGCAAGCTTATAGGTTACAACAATCCAAAATTCATATTACTTGCATATTAGCATCTCTGTGTATAAAGTTGAGTGAATGAGTTTTTCCCCCCTAACAATGTGTTTCTTTCACGGAAGGAATAAATGTCTGGCTGGTTGGGAAGAAGGAAGGTCTGTTTTTTTTTGGTTTTGTCTACAGACAACTCTGCTATGCTGGTATAGTAATTTTTTTTAACTAAAACGCCCAGTAGTAATAAACGACATTTTACAATGAGACAGAAACCGACAGGGTGTGTATGTGTGTGTGTATAGGCACGGTTTCTTTTTCTGCTGCTACTGCTGCTGCTACTGCTCATGTAAAAAGAAAATGATATGGTTAAAGAAAATAAGTATAAAGTATAAAAGACTACAGACAGACAAAGAATAACTTTAGAGAAAGAGGGAGGGAAAGGAAGCGAGAGCAAGATAGAGAAAACTTTTTGGACCAAGATCGAGTGCGAATCACGGAGAAAGAAACAGGCAAACATTTTGGAGAAAGAGAAAAAGGACAACTTGCTCATTCATTCATTCATTCATTCAATGAATGCAAATGTTGCGACACCAGAGAATCATTTTGAGATATGGAGATTGAGACTGATGTCAAGTATGCAAGAAATGAAGGCTTGTTGCCAAAAACGAGTCGAGTCTCTTTAAATTTTACTCACTTTTTGTCAGTCTTTTTTTTAAACGGTGGTAGTGCCCTCAGAAACACATAACCTGCACACCATCACCACTAACCATCCAATTTTTTTGAATGGAATGTATGTACATACATACGTACGTATGAGCCTAAGTGTAATATTAGCAGAGTAGCAGCGCTATATGACCGTTTATGTATTTAGGCACACATAATGTACTGTTATGCTGTGTAGTAATAATAATATAAAATATGATAAAATATGAATGAATTTCACCGTCATCTTCATCATCATCATCATCATAGAGCATTAGAAGTATAAGACAGACTAAAATATAATGACGATCAAGCAGAAAACCATGCATGTGTAATGATAGTAATAGTATAAAATGATGGTGATGATGATGATGTTTCCTCTGCACACAGTACACACTCATTTTACCCATTTTCTTGGTAAAATATTACAAAAGGAAGAAAACTTGCCCGGTGCTGCTGGAAGTTGGAGAAAGTTTAATATTTTCTTTGGAATTACATTGAACGTTTAAGTAGAAAAGAAAAGACAGAGCAGTGTTGTAACCACCACCACCACCGCCGACAGCAGCAGTACCATTTTTTAGACAAAACAGAACGAAATTATTGTTTCAACGGAGAACACAACTTAGTTGTTTTGTTTGTTTGTTTGTTTGTTTCTGTCTGTCTGTCTGTCTGTCCGTTACAGTGTTATTAAATTTTTTGTTGAAATTTTTGGCAAACTTTTTTATAATGATACTTTGAATTTCTTTTTCCAATTCAATTTGGTCCTTGAATGCATTTATCACTTGCTTTCGCCTTCGCCTCATTCCTGCATCCGTTTTAAACGACTTTTATTTATATATCATTTCACGCATAAATGTAAATCAGGGGGTTGCATCTGGTGACTAACTGACTATATTTATATGCATATGTATGCTTACACCCTGACACTGTCGTACTCACTGGACTGGGTTAAGAATGGCTATGAGTATGGAAATGGGAGCATGAGCGCATTTCATATTTTTTATCAGGCAGTAAACTACACACATTGCAGAGTAGCAGAAGAGGCAAACACAACACACACACACACAACTCGTCTCTTTTTTCATATGATGACACTACTACAACGCCTGTACTACATAATACGTAGCAAGAATAATAGGATATAAAGTGAGTTCACCTACTAAAATATATTGTTAGGACATGAATGAATGAATAAAAAGCTCAAAAAGCTGGGAATATGCTGGTTTTGTGATATGCCATGCTGGTGGCCATTGTTGCCTACTACGGCGTCTCTTCCGCTTCCAATGCATTACAAAACAAATATCCGTTTCCTCAACTTTTCTTCTTGTGCAAGAAAGAAAAGACAAGGAAAAATGACTATAAATGAAATGTAGCGTAGGCGAGTGGAGTGTGAAAATACTACATTTTCCACTCGCAGAAACAGCAGCGGCAGCAGCAGCAAATTCCTCGTTTGTTGTAAATATTGTAATGTCTAGTTGACTCGTCGGGGACCTTAAAATCGTTTTATATTCTTTCCACTTTATGTGTTTCTTCTCTTATAAAACTTTCAGATTCAGTGCACTGTGAAAGTAGGATCATGTTGTCGTTGTTGATGTCCTCGTGTCCTTTATAAAAAAGAACACTGCTGAAACACTTGTGCACTTCTTCTTCTTGTAACTGGCATAACATACTACTACTGTGCTTACTCTACCCAAGTGTTGTTCTTTTGTACGTAGGTATCTCTCTGGATGTCAGAAAATCGAAATATAATTACGATTTTTCATGTGCGTGCGGAAGAGAACCATGTTTTCTCAAGTTTACTTTATTTGGCACTTTGTGAAATTTTCTTGAAACTTATGAGACAACCAAGCACAAGAAATGCATGTTTTGTTTCCCTTCTTCGCTCACATAAGTGAAGCATCATCACACATGCTGTACGGCTACAGTATGTAGATAAACCCAAAGAAAAATATAAACATTTCAAAAGACTAACCAAACATCTTTTGACTTGCAGCAGTCACAAAGACCAGTCAGTTCATATATTCTTTACAAGGAAAAAAATATATCAATGTGTTGCTGTTGGTACAAGGGAAGTAGAGAGGGTTTAATACAAAAAGGATTATAACAATATATCTTTACATTCCTTCTAGTTTGCTTCACCGTATTTTTTTTCTTCTTTTGATAAGACTTGCTAGGAAAAGCAGAAGGTTTGTGTAAGTAGTACAATATATATACTTTTTTTCACTCTCTCCCTCTCTTTGCACATCAGCAGCATCATTGCTGTGCAGAAAGATGATACGTAGTAGTAGTAGGAGCATACGTAGTATAAAAAATTGCTTCCAGCTTGGAATTTAGGAATGGCACCCCTGAGAGTCGTGTTAATGGTCTGAGATTGCTAGTAACTGCTCTCCTTTCTCAAATATCCTCCTTATTTTCTCTCCTCTTCTTTCCACCACACTCACCCGACGATATCGCTTCGTCTTCTTCTTCCTTTTTTCCTATAGCTATCCCTTCAAAAAAATTGCTAACTGCATTCCGACAACAGTAGCAGTAGCAACAGAAGCACAGCAGACTTTTTGGTCGTCCAATACTTTTTTTGACTTGGCTCTGGCCACTACTTTAATGCCACCAGACAACTAGTTTCAGCAAAAGTCAACAAGATTTCCTTCTCTCGCTTGCACTGATAATACTACTGTTGTTGGTATGGTCTCAAAGGGCAATATTTTGACCTTACATATACTTATATTCTTGACATTGACAGCTAAAAAATGCTACATAGCAAGCGTTTAAAAAAATATATGCATTCATACGTATATACAGCTCATGTCTGTTAAGGGAAATGCAGTTTTTTATTCTCGCTCCTTTTTTTATATTTACTCAATCATGCGGATGCAGCTGTGTACTAGCAGCAAAGGCAAAAGGCAGCAGCGACCAGAATAACTGATATATTTTCACTTACACAATTTATGTTTGTTTATATATTTTTTTCTCTCTCTCTCTTTCCATCCATGAATGCATCAAGCAATACAAGAGGGTTGGTAGGTTAAGACTTGAAAAGACAAGTGAAATATTTAACTGATATTCCCAAGAAGGCTTTGTGATGATGATGATAACGCTCGCTATGAGCATTAACTTTCTGATGGAATCACATCGTCATCATCATCATCATCATCATCGTAAATGTTATACTTCTCTTTATTTTCTATTTTCCTTCCTCCTCTCATCTTCATCCCTCCCCTCGACCCTCTCACTCTCTCTCTCTCAAAGCAGCGATTGAAACTTGATTACATAATCATCGTCACTAGCTACTGCACATTATTATTATTATTATTATTATTATGACCATTTCATCTATCTAGCCTACTTCATCTATTTCACTTTCGTTGTCCCTCTCTGTCTGTCCGCCTGTTGTGTGCTCTGACGTGAAATGCGTAATAGGGAATCAATGAGAGAATAAATACATTTCTATGGCAATGGTCCACATTTTTTTCTGCTGCATTGCATTTGGGGCTGATTAGAATATCAATGTAATTTCAGCAATAACTCAAGTCGTTTGACTTTTTTTTCTGACGGGGGCAATGCACACATTACGCAAGTTTAATATAACTTGTAAATGAAAAGCTTTTATATAAATGTGTGTGTGTGTTTGCCCTCACTTGAGTAATCAATTGTAATAATAATAATAAGTGCATACATGTAAGGAGATAAGCTGTAAACAAGACTGTGAAAATGGCATCTTTACATTAAAAATTTGATCTTTTCGTAGTAAGGTCATTATTTTATTGCACTGCTACTGCCTCTGCTCTGCTATCTATCTAGTTGCATCAAATAACTTTTCAGGCGAAAATAATGGGCCGTGTTAAGATATATTGTTATTATGTTTTTGTCCTTTTGTTGTGTCAGAGGAAGGACTGA
The DNA here is from genome assembly GCA_027743785.1 of Sinhomidia bicolor. NCBI lineage: Eukaryota > Metazoa > Arthropoda > Collembola > Entomobryomorpha > Entomobryidae > Sinhomidia > Sinhomidia bicolor. Next base: position 7,187 of record JAHZMT010002787.1, read on the forward strand.
TGATGTAATAATAAGAGAGTCTTAGAGGAAGGCCAAGAGAGTCATTACTGATTTGTAGCATTCTTTTTATACGTCCTTTTAAGAGAAAAAGTCTGAAAAGGAGCACTACTCTTTTTTTGTACTGCTGCTGCTGCTGCGTATGTATGTTGGTGCCCTTTTGAGAATTCTCTTTGTAGAAAAATGGTTTATGGAGAAAGAAGGTTGTGAATGAGACGGGAGTAGGAGGAGGAGGGTAAATAATAGTTTCTCGGGTGTTTTGGAAAACTAAAAGAGCCCAAAAAGAAAACAAGAGGATTATATTATATATTTTTTGAGAAGGTTCAAGAAGAATTGAGATTTGATGATGTTCTCGGGCTTTTTTGCCTTTCCTCCCCTGATGTAACCGCGTACTAAAAAATACAGATATAGGTATATACAGAGGAAGAAAGAAAGTAGTAAGTAGTATAGTGAATAGCAGTTCTACTTAACTTTCTTTCACTTTCCATTCAGACATTTTCCCGCCTGAAAAGGTCAGAGATGGATGCGATATTACAATAAATACATGCTTCTCTAAATAGGATTACATTTTTGGATCTGGTTGCTGCCAAAGGTCTTATCACAACTATTGCTACTTCCACCACCACCGCTACTACTACTACTACTGCTGCTGTGATCTGCGATGCCTCCATTATTCTGCCGTAGTAGTAGCTGTGGTCTTTTCCTGGCACGCCAAAAGCATCCAAGTGCAGTATAATTGATTGTCTGACAGAAAGCATTAACTCCATGAAAGGGCACCATACCACCAGCACAATGCATTCATTCACCATCGCCGCCAATTCGATATCGAAAATACCCGTAAAGCAATGAATGCATTTCTCTTTTCAGTATAAATGTACATTCTATAGACACATTCTTGCTTCACACGATGGCGGTGGCGGTGGAAATAGTGTGATTGCCACTGCCACCACAAGTCCTTGAATTGGAACAGGCATGAACTGAAGAGAACTTGACTTTATATCAGATTATTTTTTTGCCATTAAAAGATGCGAGGAGGATGATAGTCCTATAATTCAACATCTTCCCCAAGCTTAACAGTCAAGCTTAGCTGTGGGGCTGATGGTAGTGGTGTGGTGTGCTGTAGGAGGGTAAAAAACGTACAACTTACTACGTTCAGTTTCACGCACTCACTCTCTCTCTCTCTCTCTTTCCAGTACAGTGTCAGTGTGTAGAGCTTAAAATACTTTGTGAAGTATTCGCGTGGTCGACACGACCGACAGTGCTCCAAATTAAATATAGACTTGACCCAGTAAAAATGTTCTGGTTAAGTTGCTGCATGAAAAGTTTATGTAGAACATACAAAAATAATGACATTCTCTCTTGTTTGAAAATAACTTTACTTTTTGGATAAACTACCAACTTGTCTACTATTTTATCACTGTGGTACTACATAATACCAGCTCTGTGCTACAATAGTACAATGTAAGCGTGTATTTGCACAGAGACACACAGACTTACACACAGCGAACAAATTAGAACATGCTAGAGTAGTAAATATTTAGGTGGAAACAATGAGTGTTCCAGAAAAAAATGTGAGGAGAAACTACAACTACTATTATTACTACTACAACTACAAACATGCGCTCAATAATAAATAAATAACATACATAACAACATCATTGCTTTTTACTCTTTCGCCCTTCGATGCATGTCTGATGAATGGTTATGGCCTGATGTTGTATGGATGGTGTGTGGGGTGCTATCTATTGAGGGGAAGAGAACTGTACTGTACAAAGCACAACAGGATCCTCTTTTTCGAAGCAGCAGCAGCACCAGTGTACAAAGCCATTGTACATGTAGTTTCAGAAGGAGACTAGCTAATGATAATATATATCCGAGTACTTAGCTGTCCCAGTGCTTTTTCATTGTTAGTTATTTCGCTATTATTGTTATTGTTATTATTGGTAGATGAGGAGCATCTGTAGCTTTTCCTTCCTACTTTCCTTCCTCCTCTGCCTACACACACACATACATACATAAATACATACATACATACAGTTTTTCATATATGCGTATATGTCCAGAAGAGACACACTACAAAAGCGGACAGAATGAACGACCCATCTGCTGATATATGTGATTATCACATGTGCACATTTTCACAGAGAGTTCAGAAGCATCAGATGTGATGTGAGTAGTTTGTGTGTGTGTGTGTGTGTGAGAGATAGTTTCATGTTCCAGGAAATCTTTCAACCAAAGCCAAACAGGCAAGGTCGGTTTAAGCAACAACGTTCACACAAGTGAAGCCAAGTACCTTTTCCTTTCCCTTTACATGTATGAAATCCAAAAGGCCTCTTTTTTGTTTTTTTTCTGTTCCCCTTGTGGTTGTCTGATACTCCAGATCTGTGACTCTCTCCGACTTGACTGCTGGTTATTCCGTAGCGTATCAGTGTTATGCTCGTGTGTAGTATTATGGGACCCCGTTCACCATGACTGCACTTGAGATATATTTCAACGGAATGAGAAAGTGACTTTTCCCTTTTTTGATAGAGTTATCATTGCATGGGATAGTGCCAGAAGCAGCCAACTTTGCTGATGATCCTTTTCTCTCGTAATAATGTTGTAGACCAATAAGCAGGCTTTTGATGCTTGCTCTTTCTCTCTCCCTCTCTCTCTCCACTACTTGCAAGGCGACAAGAAGGAAAGCAGCACCAGCAGTGTATGTATAGATTTAGATAGATAGTAAATTGAACAAGTCATTCGATGCTCATGTTGTTCTAGAGAAATAATAGCTAAGCGTTTTCTACAGAGAAAAGTGTGTACAACATTCACTGGGTGCTTAAATTTCTAGTGCAGTGTTGTCAAAATTGTGAGCCCGTCAACTTTTTATAAAGAAAAAAGACGTTGTTGTCTGTGGCAGTTAGTTTACAAGGATGTTCTAGTAAAATGTATTGCTGCTGTTGTACATGTTAGATGAGAACTCATCGTCACTACTACTACTTCTTCTTCTGCTTCTACTAATGGCATTTGGAGTGGCGACTGCTGTTGCAGACTCATGTTTTCACGATATATGTATTTCCCCTGCAACAATGACATCATGATTCCTTTTTGTGCCCTTTATTTGTCAATTTCTAAACGAAAATACGTCTCATTTGAGGGTACATATGTTTTTAAGCAAGTGAGTTACACTGTATATAGGGATAGCATAGTATACATCCGCAGAAGCTGGAGGGAAGGGTGTATACCTCGACAGGGACAAATAGCAAAACTTTTAGCGTGGACTTAGATAGCATCGCATCCTCATTATCATCGCCATCTGATCTTCCAGCTCATGTGGGTGAATAATATGCGTGGTGTAGGCAATGCCTTTTGATTTCAGCTCTCATGTTTTCCCTTTGTCCAAACAAGTGGTGTGCTTTTTGGACAAAAGAAAAGTGCAGTGATGCTCTACTGTAAAACCAAAAGAGAAGAATGATATACACAGTTTTCTAACAATAAGAGACAGTGCACTGCACCAAAATTTTAAGATAGGACGATGACGACGATGGACGATAGAAAAGTAGGTATGTATTATTCGAAAATTACACGGCATGGCAAACAGCAAGAAAAGCATCACAACCGCCGCCACCACCACCACATTCAGTGTTGGGGTTTATTTTTACATGAATGAGTAAATATTATCTCTTTCTCTTCGACGGCTTCCCGCTTTTATCCAAAAAAAACTTTTGTCATGTTTAGTTCGTGAAATCAACAAAAAAAAACTTTTTAAAAATGGGTTGAGTTATATGGTTTCCATCTAAACAGGAGCATACCAACAAGCACACACCACACACACACGTGTTTGTAGTACGGAAATAAATAAATATTGTAAACAGGAACAATACACACGAGTGTACTTTTATCTTCTGTAACATTATTACCGTGTACAAGTATATATTTTTTTTATGAAAGAGTGTCATTGTTGTTGTTACCTCGAGTACTTCAAGTTCATACGCAGCAACGTGCAGTCCAAAAAATAAATAAAGTAATAACAATAAAGTAGACAGGGCGAGATGGAAAAGGTTGTTCCCATGATGTACATACTGGAGCTGATTAAGGAAGCCGGTGCGAGAAGGGAAGGGGAGACAGCGCGCTCTTCGTTGTCGCGACAGTAGCAGTAATAGTAACGCAAGTGGCCGGGTGACAAAATTAATGAATTGGAAAAATGGAATTTGCAAAGCTTGGATGAGTACACAGAGATGAAGAGGGAGAGGAGTAGAAAGAGAATTCATATTATAAAAAAAGGGATATGATCTTTCCAGCATTTTTTCTCCCTTGAATACATGAGTACATGCACTCAAAAAATTTTCCAAGTAATCCCATGTACCAACCACTAGGACGAGTAGAAGAGTCATAATAATAATAATAATGTAATCATAATAAAGTGAGGTACACTGACAGTGGACAAAAGGATTTGAAATTGTAGATTCAACGAAACCTAGAAAGTGTGTACGCACCGAATTGCTTAGTGTCTGCATATTTTGCTTACCATTTTGTTCTCTTTCTCTCTCTCTCTCTCTCGCTCTCTTCCTTTTTTTACCCTCGTCTGCATACAAACATTTTTTTCTCTCCTTTTCCCACTAAATTTGTGAAAAGTTGTTGTGTAAGGAATACGAGATATTAGAAACGGAAGTAGAATGAGCTGTTGTGTTGTGTGTCTCACAATAAAAAAACTGCTGTTGTGTGTGTGTGTTTCTGGCGTGCGTGTGCCGGGACTATAGGATTTACGTGAACTTTTGTAACAAAGCTCACATAAACTAACTGGTATACTTTGAGAAAGAGAGCTTACCATTAAATGTTTACGCATAACAATACTTCTTTCTTGCCGCTACATTAGAAAACCATGTTTATTTATTTGCTTGCACACGCAAGTAAACGCACCGACAAAATGCATCGCATGATAATAATAATAACAATGCATACATGTATGTATGTATGTATAATATAATATGTATTGCATCTAGTTGTGTTGTTGCTGTTTCTTTCTATTTAAAAAGAAAACGAGAAAAGTAGAGAAAGGGAACAGCAGCGTAAGCGTAATGCAGATCGGAAGCGCATTTTTATTCCACTAAAAAGATATATGGATTCCTTGAATGCACTCTCATATGTTTTTTTTCTGCTACTGATAAGACCTCACTCTCAGTCTGTCTGTAAACGTTTATGTTCATGATTTGTTTTCATGTGCACATTCTACGGACGACATGATGGCTAGCTATTTTGGATGAAATCGTTGTAAACGTAATGTGCTCTTATCAGAAACCATGAAACCAGACAAATAATAATAATATGGATAGAAAATATTGTATACACCACACACACACACACAAACACATAAATACACATGCACGTGCATGCATGAGAGTAGAGTAACCATGAAAAATTGTACATTTCCTTTTTATCGCTACTTTATCGTCATTCCCATCAGCCATTCTTTCTTTCTTTCTTTATTTTTTGCACAAAAAATACTATCCTTTTTTGAACAAGAGACATTTGTGGAAAAAAAAGAAAAAAAATATATGTACACAGAAAAGAATATTGGACAGACAGTCAATATATACACTACGAGATTTTTCAATGCAAGTAAAAAGATGGTCGTCGCCATCATCATCGGTTTTCATAACATCCTACCAAGCACGAAGCACACGTTACCTCCTTTTTTGTGTATTGAAAGCATTTTATCAATCATGCCATAATAGAGGAATTATAATGTAAAATGTGTAAGTACGTATTATTATGATGATGATGATGACGACGATGATGCTCCCACAAAATTTTTTATATATAATACTCTACTTTTACTTTGCTTCCCTTTCTTCTCCCGATTTTTTGCATGTAAAAAAGTAGAAAAAAGAGAAAGAAGAACAGCAGTAGTGAAGGATAAGTTGAGCACCAAAATAAATGTATGGCATGGATGCTTTATAGAGAACAAGGAAGTAAGAAAGAAAAAAAAGAATGATGCTTATGACTCTAAAGCTTTTAAGTGTTTTCATATCATTTTTCCTCTTCGTGGCTACTTTATGCATGCATCTTAATGCTTTGAAAATTTTTCAACCGGCTCTATAAAAATAATGGGCGAAATATACACGCATTTAATGATAATACGAAATCGTTCCAGTTAGCCAAGTTGTGTTCTTGAAATTTTATGTGAAATATGTGATCACATAATATGTAGAGTATATGTATGTATGAAAGGAAAGTATACAAAAAACATGTATAGGTATATAGTATTTTATATGTAAGTAGTAGTGAGTGAAACAACATGGGAGGAGGAAAAGGATGGAATGCATAGAAAAAAAGAGAGCCAGTAAAAGTTTAGCTTTTCTCATAAAAGATTCGCCATTCAGATTATCTTCCGGGATGATCTGTGACCCGATTTCCTCGTTATTCAATGATTTCCTTTCCGCCTCTGTTCTTTTTTTTTTACTTACCGTTCATCTAGCTCTCTCCCTTATACTTACACTACTGCTGACTTTTTTTTCAACGCTACTTCACAACTTTTACTGGAACATTTTTTATTTTCTCTTTTTTTGTACCGTAACGAACTGCTGCGTGCTGTTGTATGTACATGCATGCATGCCTGGTACACATTCAGTTTTCAAAGTAGTAAAGCATATACTACTACTACTTCCGAGTATCAAAGGAGATGAAAGGCAGCGGGAGGATTACTGTCTGTGTGTGTACCGCCTGAATGCATATTAGAGAGTGTCCCTGTACGTAATGAAACGTCAAATATTTCAACTTGCTTTTTACTCCCGAATCCGCGTGCTGAATATTATTTAGGCCAATATATAAAAAAAATTTTTTTAGTAGCCACATGCGTAACCAGCTCAAGAGTTAAAAAAACATAAAGCTGACAAAACCCTATTGAGTTTTGTATTAATGTTGGATTTAGCAGGAGCTATATTTTTACTACTACCACTACTATTATTACTATTCTTTCATTTTCTACTGCTACCACAGAAAGTGAAACAGTAATAATTATAGTATTTATATTTCCCGTTTCCAAGCTCTTCTTATTACTATAACTCCATTCCCGTCGAAATATGCTCAAGTTGTACTTTTTACAAAGTAATTTTATATTCAGCATAGCTATCAAATAAATTGCCAGTATTGCAAAAAATATATATACATTTATATATCACAACCTGAAATGCAACATATTCCATTGTACATCTTATGCTTACGGGAAACGTGTCTAAGCACTGAATCATCCCCTTTCGTGCCTTCTCAAAAGGTGTCAATAAAATCTTGTTATCACTTCTCTCTTCTGCTCAACACCTTCAAACTGAGATGCTCAGATTGGAGCGTGCTATAACATCATCATCATCATTATCATCATCATCATTATTACCATCAGACAGCGTCTATATTCCCTTGTAACTCAACACTCCTTTTGTTTGTTCCCTGAAAATAAATTCTCTCTGCACAATAATCATCTTGTGCGCCGCCATAAAAGATGTCTACCACCACAGCACAAAAACCTTGCCACAAGTGAAAGTGAGCGCGGCAAGGAGAAAACAGGGCGACTTGCCACAATATAGTAATAATAATATATTGCATGACCAAGTTTAATATTTTTTTCTTTGGGTGAAATATTTTGACAGGATTTGCGTATACTTATCGTACACCATCTTGTGTGCACAAAATTATTATGTATGTTTTATGGCAAATTCTCAATGCTTCACTGAAAAATATATTGACATGTGCTTAAAAAGACTATGAAAAGTTTTTTTTTATTTTGAGGAATAGAGAGAGAGAGAGAAAGAGAGAAAGAAAAAATATATATATAACGTGAGTACAGTCACGGCGGCAAGGATTGTAACGCAATATTCGTTTACTGTTTGGGGTATAAACTATGTCTGTGTATTTGGATTTAGTGTCGGTTCATTGGTTCGGAATCAGGGAATTCATAAGAG
>JAHZMT010002788.1:0-34297 GCA_027743785.1 Sinhomidia bicolor
AATGTCGACTCCACTTTCGCTTTACGCTTTGCTTGTAGTTGGAAGAGTTTGAAAGTGAATGCAAATTGACAGTGTAAGCGTATCCCCAATAGAATACCTGAAGGTCAGAAAGGAAAAAAAAGAAGCATAAAAAACTGTTTTTTTTCTGTTGGAAAAGGTTTCTTTGAGATTCGATCCGTTCCGAAAATATGAGAGAATACTTATATAGTGTCGCACTACATACACACATGTACTGTTAAACGCCATGTTCTTCATGTAGATCCATTCAAACAATCATTTCATGGCTTTTTTGTAGAAGCACATAATATCTCGCTTGGATATACATAATATTCAGCACCACTCATCTCCAAATATGGAGGCACCCCTAACCATCAGAATCACTGGGACTCGTCTGGCTACAGCAGGCTTCAATCAAGTTGTCACTATCCTGTCAGTCCTGAAGCGTAGGAAAAAATTCTGTTCAAAAACTAAAATGAGAGGAGGATGAGGATGAGGAGGAGGTGTAGACAAGTAAAACTAGCCAGAAAAGGCTACCTCCTTGCCTAAAAAAATGCATGCATCATATTATGCTTATCTTCTTTTTTGCCATATGAAAACACACGGAAAACTTTTCCGCATCATTTTCGTTTAAAAAACATTATAATAATAACAACTGCAAATACTTTTGGTGCGTTACTTTATTACACTCGCTGCTGTTTTAGGAGAATGTGATGGAAAACAGTGATGGTAAGCTGTGCTAGTGAAACCAATTTTTACATCCAATATCCGTAACTGTAACACTGTTTTTAGCCAACCACCACCACCACCACCACCACTGGCTTCTTTCACACTCATTTACAACTACCGACTTTTTTTCTGAATAGCTAAAATTGCAATATAGAATGCGAGTATTTTATATAACTTCTTTTTTTAATGGAGACAGGACAGACAACAAGCGAGAAACCAAAGCAAAGGCAAGCCACATCATTATTTTGGTTCTTATTTTCCTCCCGACATGCCGTCATCTATCCAACTCACCTATATACATATTTACATGTGCGCATTTTCTAAGCAGGGTAAAATATAGTATGCGGCTGCTTGATGACGATGATGATGCATCCACCTTTTTTCCCCAACGTCATCATTATCGTCTGAACTGATTCGAAGGAGGAAGGAAAAGGCAGCTTAGTTACAAGAAAATACATTTATAATATACATATTTATACTTTTCCTCTTTTTTCCAAAGTGGTTATGCGGCTGCACCAAAAAAAAGCTACAAAAAAGTTGTATTATTATTATGACAGCAGCCAGGAGGAGCCTTACGACATGAAGAAGAAGAAGATGATGATGATGATGCTGCTGCTGCCAAGTAGAAAATGAAAATCCTTCTTACCAAGTTTTTAGTTGCGTACTTGTGTAGTTGAGCTGTGAGAACCTGCATATAAATAAGTATTAGAACGCATTCTAGTACCCATTCATCCATTTGGTTTAGCCAATTCTAAAAATGGAAGTGGCTCGTTTCCTTCTTCTTTTTCCTGGTACATCATCGTCATCATTCCACCCGCTCCTGTTTTCCATTTTTTAGAAGAGACATAGAGAATGAGAGAAAGTAAAGCCGTCAGAATATATATATATGCGACAAGCTTGAAGTAAAAGTGGGTATTACGATGACGAAGAAAACTATCCTGAGAAATCTAGAGAATTCACAAAGTTTACATCCCATTTTTTGCTGTAATAATATTTATTTATGTATTGTATATTGTTATGTTTCGATCTACATATTTGCTTAATTTTTTGAATCGAGATGATGACGTAATGGTTGTTACAGATAAAAGAATTTATTTCTGAAGCACCTTCTACTGCCACCTCCTTTCACACACAAATTATTATGCTAGCATGAAAGCTACTCTGTATAGTAAAAGCAATATACCTAATTTACTTACCAGTTTATGCTCAAGTAGTAAAAAAATATTATGTAGTGCAATTCTTCCGCGCTTACAAATAGAATAATAAATGTGAGCAGAGAGAGAGAGAGAAGAATGAATAAAACAGATTTGGTATTTTTTATTTAGATTTTGTAACGTGATTTTTCTCTTCTTTCTTTTGATCAAACATGCATGGATACAGCTGCATTACGTACTAACCCAATTTCAAAAGTGGAGTAAAGAATGGAGAAGGGAAGGTGGTACAATTTACTATTTTATAAACGATTTTTAAAAATGCAGAAGGAAATTAACGCGTGGGGTGTGTGTGTGGGTCTGCTGCTGTTGCTGCTACTACTGGCCTGGTCTGGCGGCAGTGGTAGCACGGCAAGGTTGGCAAGTTTAACACGTGCAGGCAGTTGAGATGAATGTAACGTATTAGTGGTCGTGTGCTCAAAAACTGTATCATTATCATCATCCTCATGTATAAAATATAGTAGGATTCATTATTTATTTAAACAGGGCAATCACTGCCGTGGCCTGCCTTTGGCCGTCCTCGTCCTACTGTGCACTTTTTTACGGTCTCCATAAAAAGTACAGTGCACTCTCTTCGTTAAGCTCTTTCTCCTATTTTTATCAGTGCTTCTGCCGTCTGTCTTTCTTTGCAAATAAATTATTCATTAGGACTTTTATCCTCCTCTTCCTGAACACACTGACATTCGAATTTTTTCTCAGAGTTTGAAAATCCCTACCATTCCAACCACAACTACATTGGTTTCTTTCGTAAAAAAAGGAGAAGGAAAAGCTTACAAAAAAATTTGGCATATGATGGTTTCTACTAAACCGGAAAGTATGATAAGCCCTACTGCCTTACTATTTTTGACTTTTTACTTTTAAAACTAGTAATAAAATTATATGGAGGTTTGATCGTAGTACGGCATATAGTATCACGTTTTTGCCGATGTAAACGTGCATGTATATACCATCTTCTAATATAGGTACCTCTTTACCAGTATGATGGCTTGTGAAGAATGATACAATTAAGGTATGGAGGTGATTGTAATAGCTTTGACGTTTGTCAGCACGTTTACATCGGCAAAAACGTGCATGTATATACCATCTTCTAATATAGGTACCTCTTTACCAGTATGATGGCTTGTGAAGAATGATACAATTAAGGTATGGAGGTGATTGTAATAGCTTTGACGTTTGTCCCGGTCTCTTTTTACTGCACCATTTTATTTCCCTCTGGTGATTATCTCGACATCGTGTTGGTAATGAAATAATGATAATGGCACGCACAACCAAACGAGCTATTATTGTAGGGTGATGGTAGGAATTAGAAAAGTGGATGAGTGATATTATTTTATTTTCCTCTAATTTCTCTTTTTACTTTTTTGTTCGGCAGCAGCAGCGTTGTGTGTGCCATGCACACTTATCAAAGAATGTGGTCTGCTAGTTGCTGCACCCTTTTATTATTGTCTTTTTTTTCTTCATTTCCTTTCGGTAGCGGGGTGACGGTGATGAACATTTATTTCCCTTTTTGGTATGATGGGTTGGTTTGTTCCATAGTGCATCTTAACTATGTTGATAATAATGATGACACATGGTTTGTGTGACATGAAATGATATGATACGATGATGACGACATTATGACTCCTTTTTCTCCTTGCTGGCGTCGGCGGCCATTGTGGTGGTGGCAGCGGAAAGAAGCATCTGAAGGACCTGCCTGTCTGCTTAGTTTGGTTACTTAGAGGAGGCTTTCTACGGCAAACGAGTAGGCAAGCAGGGAAGAAGCAGAAAGATGCAGACAAAGTGGAGAAAGAGATTATTCACTCTAATCCATAACTGCCAACTGACATGCTTTTTCTCCTTGTAACCGACACACAAGAAAAAAGAGGAAAAGAAAGGGAAAAGTAGAGAGGAAAGTATTTTTTTCTGTAAGAGAAATGGCCATGCCAGTACTACTTGGTTCTTGGTTTATGTTGTATTTTATGGAAAGATATATGTGTTTTGACAAGGCTGGCTGCATCATGCCACCTTTGCCCTGTATGACACTTACGATCATCTGTCTGTCCATTTTTTTTCTCTCTCTCTCTTGCCTTTTCTCGTCCTCCTCTTCTCCGCTTTCTCTTCCTGCCTTACCATTCGTCTCTCTTCATTTTCTTCTACCATAGATATAAAAAAATTGAGAGAAAATAAAGTTGGCCCAATGTATTTTTGTGGTGGCCTGGTAGTGGTTTCACTGAACTACATACAGTGTGCAGCAAAGACTTTACCATCTTACTTTCCTCTCGTCTCTCTTTTTTCCTCATACTTTTCTTTCCTCTCCGCTCTCCATTCCTTTTTTCGGATGGTTGTATAAAAAAAACCCGTCCGTGAGGACAAGCAGATTTTTTTACCGGTACAATGTTCGCTTTTTTATTTGCAAGACATGCATGACATGAACACGAGGACGATGATGCCTGGTTTGGTTGCAATGATGAAGACGACCACGAGGATGATGATGATGATGATAATGACGAGTTAGCCTTAGAGAAAAAAGACAGAAAAGAAGAAGCAGAAAAAGTTGAAAGTGAAAAATGAAAGGGAAAGAATGATAAGAGGCATTCGCACTACCACCATCAGTAGCCACTTGAATACTTCAAGAGTACGCACACAACTTGTTAAGTGTACAAAACACACATTTTCTGTTTTTGTGACGAAAAAAGAGAAAGAAACAGGAAGGGAAATGGGTAGGTAGGTATGCATATGCCAAAAAAGCAATAATAAATAGGTGGAAAGCCAGATTCTTCACACACAATTTATGTATGTACCACAACAGTATCCAAACTCCAGTTTTCGATACACCAACTTTTGCCAGCACCTTTTTTTGCTTGTTTGATCATCATCACCATCACCTCATCGTCTTTCCAAAAGATAATATAAAAAAATACACCACCACTTCTGCTGCACTACTGCTGCCGTTGCCGCCACTACTACTTTACAGAGAGAGAGAAAGAGAGACGACGTGCGTGGTTTTTTTCTTCTTTTACAAAGTTGATGGTTAGGTTTTAGAGTTGGGCAGACTCAAGAGCTCCACTAAAATCGTTTCCACGTCGCATTTTTCTCTGTCAACAAATCACTTTGTTAAAGCCAGTAGACCATCACAACGGTAAAAGTGTGTATAGAAAAAAGACAGAAAACTTTTCTGTTATCTATCCAACATTATTTTTTTATATTTTTTCTTCTCTTCTCACAGTTGATCTACATGTTCATGTTCTTACCTTTTCCTACTTTTTTTCTTTATACCCAAAACCAAGCAAAGAGCACAGAGCGCATTTCGAAGTGGCAAACTAGAGCAACGTTTTGCAAAAAAAGAAGAACTGAAATAAAATGATAATGTTACGTTAGCATTAATAACGATAGCACTGTCGACATACAATGCAAAAAAATAAATACAATTTCTATATCTATATCTACTGTCTGCAATAAAAAAAACTTGCCTGCTTTTTTTCCAAAGTCTCCTTTTTGTCCCTTTCCGTGTACAAGTAGATAGGAAGAAGCCCCACAGGGAAGAAAAGCATTCTTTTTTTCTACGGCAGAGTTACCACCAGTTTAATTTTACGATTTTACGGTCACAAGCTCTCAAAAGAGAAATATATGTGTACTTGCTGTTATGAGAAAGCACACGACATGCAGTATATACGTATATGAATATAACAAACAGTGTAACACTTACTGCTCACCATTGACGTACTATAAAAGAAATCTTTGTTGTACTTGATAATGATGACAGGAACAATAAGAAGAATATTGATTTCCTCACGGCAAACTCCTGACATTTTATACTAATAATCGTGTGGCAAATAAATATACCTAGAGCTGCTTCCTACACAAAAAATAATAATGAGGTGGAGGAACAAAAAAAATGTTTGAGGTTTTTTTTACAAAACCTTTTCTTTTTTTTCGTATTTTCTCCTGCGGAATAATAATAGAATGGCTCATCATTCATCATCCACCATTTTTTTCCATTCTTCCAAACAACAGTCCACATAACACTACTATTTTTTATACTTTATAGCCGTCGTGCTCTGTTTGCTTTTCATACTACTATCAAGAGAAAAAAGCAAAGTACTGTGTGGTTGGTTATATCAGTAGTTGTTGTTGTTGTTGATGATGATGATGTTGTTGTTGTTGTCGTTGTAGCGCTATAGCTATTTTTCCTTGTTGAAGGTAAAGAATACCTGCTGAGCAGTCGCCATAAAGATGGCAGAGGAAGGAAGAGGTAAGAAATAGAAAGCTTTCCTTTCATGAGGGATTTTCTCTTGTGTGTTCTTCTCCTTGTGAGTGAGTACAAAATATTTGTATAGCTTTTGGATTTTACTTTCCACTTGCCGTGGAATAATAATAGTAAATAAACAGCAAAAAGAAGAAGAAGAAGTCGTTGGTTGGATCATAATGATGATGACGATGGGTGATGCTCGTTTTACTAATGTTTACCACGTCACGCCTTCTTCACTGTACTTACTTGCATTCTCACTGCTGCTACTACTACTACTACTACTCAAGTAGCAGTGATGATAGTAATGGTGTATAAAAAATTCGTTTAATATGCTTGAGATTTATTGTGTGATTTTTCTTCTTCCTGAAGAAACGGCCTTTTCCTTACAAACTAGCCACACAGTGTCGGCAAAAGTTTCTTTCTGGCAGGAGCGATAGAAAAAAGGAAGGGAAGAAAAACTTGACGATGATCGCCATCCTTCTTTCTTTTCACACTTTGCAGTGTTTATACTTGATTGTGCGTTAGTTGCTGGTTGTGTAATCAGGCATGTATCATGCATGGATTGAGGCATGACGTCGTGGCACCAGCTACAAAGAGAGGGTAGTGTCTGAAAAGACTTGGTAAGCAGGCTACATAGCTGCTGCTGCTGCTGCGGTTGCCGCCACTTTGTTTGTTTATGTACACTACTTTTTTTTCTAATTCGCATTCTTCTCGTTTCTCATTAGTATGCACAGAAAAAATAAAACGAGTGTCTAAATAAACGGACAGGTAAAGAACTTACAGTGCATTTTGTCGAGTTAAATATTTGCAACAATTTAAACCAAACTCAACCACGCTGTAGTAATAAAAGGGATTCTGAAAGAATACCAAGAAAAATTTCCAGTCGTTTAGGAAAAGGTGTGCTGCCAGCGGAAAAAAAACAAGCAAACAACTTATTTTAATTTAATAGCTTGCTATGAGGTGCGCAAATCCATACAAAGTACAACTTTGCTTGTTTACTATGCGTGGCAGGCAAGTTATAATATGAGATAGGATATTGAGTTACCTTGTACTGCCACTACCACCACTACTGTCATGAGTCACGACTAGGTACTTTTTTTCATAATCAACAAATTCCTAATTTCCATAATATTATGCCTCTCTGATTGGATCTTAAATTGGCGAATTGCCTCGCACAGAAAAACTTTGTGCAAACTTTACCGATCGAAAGCTCACACAAAAAAGAGGAAAGAAAATTAGCCTTGGTTTATTTATTTTTTTCGTTTTTCGCTTCCTCCTCCTCCTCCTCACACTCTTCTCCCGACGCCGTTCTGTCCTTGTATTTATTAGTAAAATGCTGTTCAAATTTCGGCAGCATTACCACCAGCAATAATACTGTCTCCGGCAAAAGAACCACTACACGCTCCTACTATCCTACATACTTTGCATAAATATTGTATAAACACTGCATAACCATAACAATATCAATACATACTTACAGCAGCACAGTATTATTATTATTATTATATTCCAAACCACATCTACACAAAATTCCCCACTTGTCAAGGGCAAGGTTCTTCTTTTTCCTTTTGTAACGCCAAAGTTTTGGCATGACATATATATATATGTACATATATAAAGAAAGAACCCTTCCCTCAAAAGTAATTCTCTTTTTTTGCTTCAATTCCTGTCTTATCAGCATCAACGCTCCTCCAACTTTTGCCACTACACCATACAAACACACATTACAATAGCACACCAGCACATTTGAGCTCTCAATGAGAGCTTTTATAGTCTATAAATTGGTACGTGAACGGAAAAGAAACAAGGGAGTACGGAAGACGAAGAAGAAAATGGAATGATGACATTGCTATTGGATTGGAATTGGCATGATGGTCATACATATAATAAATACATAAGCAGCTCCACTT
The DNA here is from genome assembly GCA_027743785.1 of Sinhomidia bicolor. NCBI lineage: Eukaryota > Metazoa > Arthropoda > Collembola > Entomobryomorpha > Entomobryidae > Sinhomidia > Sinhomidia bicolor. Next base: position 8,076 of record JAHZMT010002788.1, read on the forward strand.
TTCTTTTGTTCTCTTGCTGCTGCTGCTGCCACCACCACCGAACCACAACAACTGCTGGTTGGTTTTATATACATGTATATACAGTGACCTGCTGGTTGTTCTTGGTGAAACAAAGTTCTTTTCTTTTTCCCTCTCTTTCTTCTCTTTATTTATTTGGCATTACTCCTTTTGTCTATGCACTGGTACCAAAAAACCAACCAAAACTATTTAGCTACTCAGCCAGTAGAAAAGTTGCGTAGTAGCTAAAACTTTTCTGACTACATGAACACACCACTCAATAGGCACGGAAACAGTAAAACTAACAAAAAAATCTTTTCTTTTATTCCATCTTATTTCCCCTTCCTTCTTCTTTCTTTCTCTGCATGTAGAAAATTGAATTACAGGAAAATTGCATCAACCACTCGGACTCATCAAATGGGCTAAAAATTTAAAGACATGACTTTTCACTCTATCCTGTCGCTTGCTGTTGTTGTATACGCCAACCGCACGGTATAAACAGTTGGTTTTATACATGAGATGACTCTGTGTGCTCATTGTTTCATACACACACCACCGCCGTCGCTCACTACTCCCGTCATCGTCAGCACCACTACCTTAATTATTATCAGCATCATCACGAAAACGGGGTACTCACAGAAAACCAGAAACAAAAACCCCAGGAAATAAACCAAAAGGAAACGTTATACTTGGTTGGAAAAGCAAAAACTTTTCTCAGTCAAAAATAAACTTTTTGCTTTTTCTCATTACTTATTTTGCATGTGCTTTCAAAAAAACTTTTCCTGCAACAAAAATTTCAATGTGCTCCGACCTTGCTTCCACTCCCTTCTCCTATAACGGTGACGATGATGGCCGTGAATTGAGTGAGTGTGTGTGTGTGTGGATAGATAGATAAATATTGGTGGCCCGTATGAGAACTATCATCATCACGCTCAACCTCACTCTCACACTCACTAAAAACCTAATAGAGAGAAAAGCACATATTTATTATGATGTGCTTAGGTGGTGGTGGTGGTGCTGCTGCTGCTGTGACTGTTTGGGAACAGGCTGTGCTACACAATGATGGTCATGCATGCTAGTACGTGCTCAAATGGATCATATTATGGCTTTTTTATTCATATAGACACGCTCCTGCTGCTTTCTCCTCGCCAGAAAAAAAATAAATGGACAGAGAAAGAGGAAAAGGCAAGGGAAGGCAGGAAAAAAAGTTGGTAATATACGTTTATTATCTTTTTTTTTCCTCCTTCAGCTTCACCACACTTACTTATGTAACGTACATATGCTCGTCCTCGTTGAAAGAACATTTTTCAACTTTCCATTTACTATTTGACTACTTTACTTTTACTTACTTACTTACCACTAACTCACTCACTGCACTTGTAACGGTAAACCTGGAGTGCAATCATGTAATAGAGAGAGAGAGAGAGAGAGTAATAGAGAGCCACATGTGAACTACTGTTATTCTTCCACCACCTTTACCATTTATCCTAAACGGACACTACTCTGCTGCAAACACGGTTCTCCTCAGTGTCGAAATAATAATAATAATACCATCATGATCACCAATATAACAAAAGAATGGCAGTGTTATTTATTTTACGGGGTGCACGTGTACTTTCTTCCACCTCAGTATACCACAGTATATAAGTATATACCTAAAAAAACTACCATGTCTACTGGAATAAGTACTTGGACAAATACACACTTGAAATAAAGCCTGATTTCTCTGCCCAATACATAAACCAATACTTTTTGCAGTGTCCACACAGTAACAGTAGCAGTTACAGCAGCAGCAATGCACTTTCTATTACTATTACAAGTGTGTTCGTAATTTTTTGTGGCTGGAACCGTCCTGGTATCAGCAATAGTAACAGTCATCCATCGTAATAATGTACAAAGACAAATGAAAATAGTCTCTGGGAGAAAATCGAATAATCTGCTGAGAACCACGCATACAGACAGGCACGACCCAAAACAAAAAAAACAAACTTTTTTTATATTCTACTGGCACATATTACAAAGGAGACAGAAAAAGAAAGAAGCTCAGTAGAAAAAGAAAGCAACAAGAGCAGCAGAAGCAAAAACAGCCTGCTTTCTTTTTTTCGGTCTTTTTTTACCATTCTTTTCATTTGTCTGTCTGTGCCATACTTTCTCTCTTTTTTTTCCTCGTTGATTGCCAATGTGCTTGCATGTATTTTTTTATTATAATAATATAATAAAATCAAATTTTATCACGGTACGATTATATTATTGCAATATTTGTAGTATTATTATAAATAATAAAACTGGGCGAGTCCTAACAACGGTGGCGGAAAAAGATATATACATGCGATATATACATACATAAATAAAAGCTCCACCACCACCACACCACAAGAAATAATAATATTCTTTCCTTTCCCTTTCCTGTTCCAGTCAATCCATCCTATGAATTATTAATCCTATTAGTATTCCGCCTTTTCTTTGTGTAATACCGTTTCCCCTCCTTTCTTTCACTTCTGCTTTGTATGCACTGCTAATACTACCACTCCGATTGGATTTTGTGACTTTTACTCTCCCTTTGTTTGAATTGAGCGTTTTATAATATATAATAATATTTCCATCTACTTTATTATTCATCCGTGTAGTTCCTTCGTATTTCGTCTTCCTCCTTTCTCGCTGCTTTCACCACTGAGGCGAAAAAGGATTTTTTTTCAGTTGGTCTTCTCTACCTGCACTAGGAATAACCGACTATTGTTTTTTCTTGCTCATGTGCCGTTTGTTGTTTGTTAAAAGACCAAGTTATAAATTGTTATGCTTTTTTGTGCATTTTGTGAGGTAGCTGTTTAAAAATAGAAAATTTAAAGTTAACTTTAAAATAAACGAGAGGAAAATATGCACATGTGATTTTTTATACATTTAGGTAAATTTATTATTAAAAAAAGTTTGTCTTTTATAAAAAAAACATAAAACGACATGAAGATGGGGACAACGTCGTGGTTCTAATCGTTGTCGCGGCCGTCCCACATCTAGAGAACAAACATGGTTGCGGAAGAATACAAATAATAAGTAAAGTTTGCACTTAAAAAGTAAGCAAAACAAGGTGAACAACAATTCTCATAATAGCAAACAGACTTTTCGTTTCCAGTGGATTTCAATTTGTTTGTTTATTTGACATTGTGAAGGGATTTGTGTTATTTTTTCTACTTTCTTCTTCTTCGTCTCTCTACTCTCCAGTTTAGTGAGCACCCTGTTCCTCTACTTTCTCTCTCTTTCTTTCTCTCTCTCGCTTTGATACTACTTCTACTACCGATTTGTATGCTTAGCATACCTTTTTTTCATATATGCTCATTATCATCATTTATTGTTTTTGTTTTGCTCTGTAACTGTATTTTTTCTGGGATAACTGGCTACTTCTCTTCTACCGGATTCCCCATTATTACATTCCTTTATTTTGTTCAACTTTCCTTTTTATCCGGTTTTTTAGGTACAAAAAAAGAGAAGAAAGTTTCTTTCCTTTTTTGGTTTGATTGAAGAAGGAAAAGGAGCAAGTAACCACTGAAATAGTTTTGCGAAAACTAGGAACGAAGAAAAAGCGCAAAGAAAAGGGAAAAGAAAGAAGAAGTTTGTTGAGAAGGTGGTAGGAGTAGTAGTGGTCTTTGTAGTGGTTGTACACACCCCGGTTCTGCACTGCTTTATATTTCCTTCTTCTTAATTCCTGTTCACTGTTCAAAAGAGAACAGGCAGCAGAACCTTTCCGTGAAAAAAAGACTTTTTTCTCTCTCTCTTTATTTTTCTTGTTACTTTTCTGCTTAATTTAAGCCCAAATCCTGATCCTCCGCTGTTTTTTTGTGTCGACGTCCTCATCGTCCTCCTTTTATTCTTGAATGCACCAGCAATACAAATATCATTTTGAATTGCAGAAGAGGAAAAGAAACGCAGCAGTAAAACGTTTACAATTTCACCTTGTTTATTTTTCTTAAATAATAGTAATAACGAGAAGAGTAGTAGAAATAAGACCAAAAAAAGTTTTGTTTTTTTTCAAAAAAATAAACATATAAATGTAGAAAGCATATTAAGTACTTGTTAGAATCTTTCTTCGTTATTGGTCTTGTGTGCAAAATGGCAGCAACTCCTACTACTTGATACTATTGCTGCTTCTGTTCACCCTACCAAAACAAAAAAAATATTGTATGCTCAGAAAAGTTTCTACTTTTTTTCCAGTAAAACTTAAGATTTCCCTGTAGGACTGCTCAAGTTTCTCTGTGCAAAGCTCGTATTGATGGCAGTGCTGCTGCAAGAAAAATAACTTTTTTATATTCATTCTTTCCTTTCTCTTCATTCCCTTTCCTGTTCAGTTTGTTGTTGTCCTAACCGCCACATGGAAAATTGTTAAAAGTGGATTAATCGCTGGAAATACTTGCTTGCATGCGGTCTAAGGAGGAGTAATAACACACACAGAGAGAGAGAGAGAGAGAGAAAGTAAAAAAGAGAAAATTTTGGCGTTGTAGTAGTAGCAGTAGTGGAATTTAGGGAAAGATGTTAATACTCTTATGGTGGTAGTATAAAGTGGTTTTTCTTCAATTGGATCGATTTTCATCATCCTTAGTTTTAGTATTATTACTATTATTTCTCTCTACACCACCACAATCATGCCAGAAGACAACTAGTTTTGTGCCATCGTCGGTGCTAGATATTGTTGTTGCATTGCAGCAGCACCACCAGTATGAAAAGAACTGTCGCTGTTGTGATTCCTGCTTTCCCTTTGTGTTGTTGTTGTTACTGCTGCTGCTGCTAATGCAGCCGGTGCTGGTGATGACGTTGATGCTGATATGGTGAAAGAATCAAAGCCGGTTTTTTCGCTAAATTATTTACCTTTTTATAGCCACCATCACTACCGCCACCCAGCAAAAAAACAGTTTTTGTTTGTTAGTGTTGCTGTCATTGTTGTCACGTGTGACTGCGACAGATTGTGTGTGTGTGTGTGAGTGTGCGAACCCTTTTCTTTTGGATCAGTTTTGTGTTTTTGGTGATTCAAGTTTTTTCCAGTGATTTATCACTCACTCACATTCAGTTATTCTAATGAGCAGTATATGGTAGGCAGTATTTTGGGAAAAGTTGAGGTAGTCAAATCCCAGTGTTTTTTTTACTGTGGGGATGAAAATGTGGTGGAGATACTAGTTGTGTACTCGAGGATCTTGTTAGATAGAATATTCCGCAAATTCTCCAATCCAACTTTTTTTACTTTTGGTATTCATCCTTATCATCGTCAACAACAAAAACAGAAACATTGTTTTGTCTTTGTCGTCGTCTGTATCTACTTTGGTTTTCCTAGTGCTGCTGCTGAGTCGCCAAATAAATATTTCCTCCCGACTGGCATGAGTTTCGGTAAAATATTTTCTTTCTACTTTAATTCTTTGATTCATTTGCATCTTGTTGTGAAGTGATTCCAAGTAATAAATTGTTTTCGGTAAATGCACACGTAAAAACGTCACAAACTTCTTAACTACGTACTTGACTGTTTCGGTAAAATTGGAAATGGAATAAATATTATTGTTATTATTATTAAGTTGTTTTCTAGTTGGATGTGATTTAGTAGTAATAGTAGTGTAGTAGTAGCTAGCAATCTAGTAGTTACATAAATAAGCATGCATACCTAAATATATTTTCGCACAATCTCAGTACATTTTGGTAGGGTAGACAGTAAGAGGTGAGTAGATTGTCGGATTTTATCTTTCGAAAGAAAAAAGAAGAAGCAGCTACAAACCTATATACAGATTTGTATTTTCTAATAACTTGTATTTTTTTCGTTGGCATCATCATGCAAGTTGAAACATCGTGAGAAGGATTCCCGGCAATATATTTTGCTGGCAATCCAATTTTGGCACAGCTCACTGGTGAGAAGAAGAGGAGCGGACAGGCAAGTCACATAAAACTGTTCACATTCTGGATTTCCCCGTCAGAATACAGTAGCTACTCCAAAAAATTGTAAAAAGAGGAAATCAATAATATGCTTTTGTATTCACCCACTTTACAATTTTACACACATGATATTAGCAATAATAATATCAACTTACACAAAGGGAACTTGTGTAATTGAGCTACATCAGCGTGCTGCGTACACACTCCAATTATCTTTTCTAGAAAGTGGAAACGTGAGAGCGAGAATTGTCATATGCGCACGAAAGAAAATCTCCATGAACAAATTTCACGTTTGAACAAAAAGTATCAACTTGAAATACTGCACATAGTATAAATTCCAACAGACATAATATTTAACGTGTTTTATTGAATTAAAACAATTTACTTACGCTTGTTTTAACAAACATATCCAAAGTTTGTCAGAGTAATAATACCCTTTTGTGCTAAGAGCAGAAATAATTGTTTTATTCACACATTTTGCAGCTTGCACAGCGTACAACACAACGTTGTCATTTAGAAATGCAATTTCCGGCAATAATTTGAAATGACTCTATGAACATGAAAGAGAGGCGTTACAACAAGGCAAAATTGAATGATTATGACGCACTAAGAGAAAATCCATTTTATTTATTACACAAAGCTTTTTCATCCCTATTCTTTGTTTTCTTCTGCGCTCAACAACAACTCTACAAAACCCGGCAGCAGTACCAGTCTTTTCATTTCAAAGCTTCATAAAGTTGCATACATAATACCTACTACTACTGATATCAAGATATGGTGAAAAACACTGACCCATAAAGCAATGTATATTGCTGGGTCGGACTTGGGTCAACGATCATAATAAATGCACACTTTCTTCACCAGCTAACTTGTCGAGTTTTTCCATCCGAGGCACTTTAACTGAAAAACTTTTTTCTTGACATTTAAAAACTACTACTGTTATGTAGTAGACATCAGTCGTTGTATATCTAAATTTCACGTGATTTTAGATGTACAATAGTCATTTATATAAACAATAATGGTAACTTGATTGAGAGGTTTTCTATAAGCATGTACACGTTGACCTCGGCATCCATTTTGAAATTGCTACAAACTTTACTGATACCGTGATGCTCGTTGTGCTTTTAACAAAATAAATGGGTACCTGTAGAATCCTGATCAGTTTGCCTAGTTTGCGGGGTGAGAGAGTTTGAAGGGATTTTTACTAGAACATGCTATTTGTCAAGTTTGCCTACGTGTGTTTGTGTTTTTCTTGTTAAGTCTTCTTCCTTTCTCCCGTTTTAATTTCTGCTCGTCGTCTAGCTCATCTTTTTTCCCTTCTCATCTCGTCTTCAAGTTTTACTCTAAGCTTCTTATCGAGTCCTGGTGAATTCCTAATGGAGGGAGGATGAGAAGGAAAGACTTGCTACTCTGCTTTTTTTTCTTGTTCATTTTTCCCCTTCTGCTTCCACCTATTTAAACTCAATTCAACTTCAAAGCACTTGTGATCCTACTCATCCTTTTCCCCTTTACATTTTTAATCCTCAGCACGTGGAGGATTTTTTTAGACCAACCTTATAATATCTCAGGTTTACCTATTCTTCAAAAAATAACAAGCATCATCGTGATCACCTTTACACTGAAGAAAGGTCACTTGGTTTTTAAATGCAAATTAACTGGCGCCTCCACAAATTTTACACGGTATAAAGAATAATACGTAATAACAGTAAAAAGTTGCCACTAATATAGTAAGAATATATACACGTTGCAGCTGAAAGACGAAGATTCTCTAAAATGTGTACGTACTATGTACCCCTTGTATTAGCTGTTGGTAATGTACATTTTTAACGTCCAATAAATTCAGCTGCTGGCCTACTCCCGTAAAAGTTGCGCAATTGAAGCGTACTGCCGTGTTACTTTTTGTAACTGCTGGAATCACAATATCGACTCGATATACTTACGTATACTACTTACCTTTTCCACACATAACAATTTCCTGAGTTTTACTGAATTCTCGCGTTAGCGCTTGGGCAACTTTAATTATGGGGGATTTTTATATATAAAAAAGCGAATACCATGAGAAGGAGATCATCTTCCATTTTATATTGTATTATCCTTCCTCTGTACAATACATTTTTTTCATCCTTCCAAAGAAAAAGGTTATTACTCTATTCGTTCGCTCTTCCCTTTTCTCTCTCTCTCTTTCTCTCTCTCCTTCCCTCCGGAGAAGAAATGATCCCTGGCAAGATTCCATTTAGAGCAACGTGCCACTTTGTCCTCCTAACGAAAGTGCACGTCCGTTCGTTTAACAATGTTTCTCATTCCCTTTTGCGCCTTACATCTTATCGTCATCCTCATCTCTGCTCATTTTTTTTCAGCTCCCTTTGGAGCTCTTCCTTTTCACTCACTCCATTCTTCAGCAATTTTCAACTACACCACCATATCCCCTCTTCCTTTTTCGTTTTTAGTCATTATAGTAATATCACTACTGTATCAGTATGAATGGCAGAGTTGAAAAAAAACTCACAACAATAATGGCTGCAACAGCAGTAGCAGCAGCAGCATCATCACCACCAATAACAACAGATAACAATTGCAATAAACGACTTGTGAACTTCCATTAGCTCAATTCCCATTATGCCTTTTCTCGCTCTTCATTCCCATCTACACACATTCAACGGGCATATTATCATCTTCTTCATTCTCATATCCGTTTCTCTCTCTCTCTCTCTCTCTCTCTCTTGCTCTAGATAGTCCACTGGCTCTTCATCTGCAGTTTTCGTGCTCTACTACCCGATATAACGTGAAGAAAGTATGAAAAAAACAACAACCAACAAGATTATTGCCATTTTTGCTGCAGCAAATTGGAAAGTTATCAAACAGTGTAACTAGAGAAAAGTGTGCATTTGTGTGCGTAAAACAAGAGAGGCAAAATAAAATTGATCCGATCTGACAATGTGATGTCTCATCTTCTCATCTAATTTGTCTAGTTGTGATAGCAGCACGATGACTACGCTTGTCTATAGCGATACAAACTCTAAATATCACATTGCCTTTTCGCCATTTTTAACTTTCTCAAGCAGAAGAGAGAAAAAATTGATAATTCTTTTTTTTATTCCTGCTTTCCAGAAAATATCATACCATCGTCTTTGCGACGATTATCGTCCTCCTCTTTACCTCGTTTCACTAAAAAAATTCGTGTACTTTTTATCGTTTTTGCTGTATGCAGAGAGCGTTGAGAATGTTTTATTGATGCGGCTAGTAAACAAGATAAATTATATTAGAAGGGCATTTCAAACTTATGAAGGTGGAGGATTCGCTAAAAGATATGAACTCACATTATCTTTTATTATAAGTCTGGATTTCAACATGCTCCACATTCACAGTCGAATTCCTTGGCACTATATATCTTATCGTCATCATCATTACAATCTTGATCGCCATTCCGATGGAATGATAAACTGAAATGCATTAGTGCAAGTAATGGCAATATATGCAGTTTCAATGCGAGTCTGATAATATAATATATCATGTTGTGAGTAGACTATCAGTAGTGGTGGTGGTCAAGGCTTGTCCAGCAAAACTGGTGATGGTTCAACTCCCCATCCTCTAATCATCATCCACAATCATCCGAACCCACCCAGTTCAAATGTGGAGATGAACAGATTGCTACTTACTTCTTTGCTACTACTACTCAATCAAAATAAACGAGACCAGTATCAGCAGCAGAAAATTGCTCCACACGCACACACCACTGGACTACTACTGTACTACTTACTTGGTGGCATGATCCTGGTTGCTAAAAGATTTCTAAAAAAATACTGCCACTTTCATTTGCTACTGATGGATAATAGAGCCTGTGTGTTTGAAATATGAAATTAGACATTGTGTATTTGCAGTAGTAGCAGCAGAATCATTTGCCCCTATAGGCACATTTCTATAAAAAAATATGTTACACCATCATCTCGCCAAGGAACATTATAGTAAAATACAAAACTGTACGAGATTTTTCCTCTTGTTCTGCAGAAAAAAGAACATTATTTTCCCTGAATCCACCACCCTTTACCCGGTACAGTGAAGCAGATAACTGCTGAAATATATATAGAAAAGTGTATATATATATATATATATAAATGTATATATATTATTTGCGTGTGTACGTACTAGACTGGTTGAACAGGCGCCAGATTGACATGAAGTGGATTTCTTCCACTCAGCCAAGGATTTCTTCTTCTTTTCTGTTTCTCACTCTCCCTTTCTCAAAACGACAAAAAAATATATAAACAGAAATATATAAATCTAAATACAGCAGATTGAGCATCTAGAGGAAAATATGACACAGGCGGTTTTTTTCTTCTCTTTTAACTTTCTCTTGTTCTCAGCATAATAATTTGTAGTGGTGGAGGAGAAAAGGCGTTTTTGCAAAAGTGAAACGCGCTTTATATTTACCCTCTAGCAGCAGCATAATGAAACATTATGAAATGAATACGCAGAACGACACAGCATGCATGAATTTTACATCGTTTGTGCTTTACTTTTCTCTTTAAGGCTTTTAAAAATGACGCGATGAAAAATAAAAATATGGTTGAATGATGAAAATGCATTTTTTCAGTGATAAAATAAAAAAATTGTAAAATGCTTGCTTCCTTATGCGTTTTCTTACATTCATTTTCCTCGTCATTTTACTGTCCATTATTATGCTTTTATCAAAGGCGGAAATCAACATTGTACCACTGCCACCATCATCCACTTCATGACGGTTTTAAACCAAATGACTTTCTTTTTAAAAAAAAATGTTTATAATGTACATTCCAAAAACGTTTTGTACTTCAATGTTGATAAAAAAATATTTTGTGTTTTCCTCTTCCTCTTTCGCTTTATTTTTTTTCTGTCAGCTTTCAAATGAATTGTCCCTCCTGCTCCACTTTTTTTGGAAAAAAATGGCAGAACGGCAGTGGTTGTAGAAAAAAAGAGACAACACAAAACCATATAGTCACAAACAACAATAAAAGTTATTTTTCTCATTCTGTTTTTAGGCATGAAAAAATCCTTGGAATTTTTTTTCTCTTTCAACCGCCGCATTCTCCAACTCACAAACTGAAAATATAATAATAAAAGCTTCTCTCTCCATGCAAGTTGTAAAAGGTCACTTGTGAATAGACCGAGATGGGCTCTTGGGACAACTTTGCATGTAAAGCAGAAAGAGGAACGTCGAAAGAACAATAATATTTAGCAGAAATTCACACAAGCGCAAAATTCCTTTCGTTTGTTCTTTTTTCTTATTTCTTTGTACACTTTCCTCGGAAAATGGCATATCTTCTATGACAATTATTTATATCTGGGTGCTACTTGAAGGAATTGTGAAAAATGAGAAGGACGTCTTTGTTGTCACCGTCTTCATTTCTTATTTTACTTTTCTGTATTTTTTGTCCCTTCGCTCAGGTTACTAACGTTAATACTATTATTTTATGAAAAACAAACAGAACGTTCTCAAGATGACTTTATTTTTTCGAGGGAATGTCATATTTTCTTAGAAATAGCATTCTCATTATCTTCTTCATTAAAAGCTCAACTGAGCATTGTCGTCACAATAGCTTTTACAACTTTCTCTGGTTTTCTCTGCTTGAAGTAGTTTGGAGGAAAATCCGTAGAAAGATCGAGACCGCACTTCTAGTGAAAAAAGAATTAATTAAGAAGGAAGCTAAATAATGAAGGAAAGTTCACCACTACGTGGATGCTGACGACGGTAAGGTTAAACTTGAAAGAAAAGGGCTCTCTCATCTGAAGGGTTAATGAAAAGCTAGAAACGGGGAAGAAAAGAAGTTCCACTTCCTTTCTACTCGCAAGGCTTCATCTTCCTCTCATGCGTGCATTTTGTCTGTTTGATGTGTCCGTGACCACTTGTCTCTCCAAGCACAAAATATTTGAGTAAAGTATTCAAGGTACATTCTCACAATGTGACCTTTTTATTATATGACACGTTGTTCCTGCTTTCAAAAAACGTGCAACTTCACCAAAAAAAGATCAAGAAAAAAATCAACTTTTATCAGTAGTATCAGTAACAAATGAACTGTCAACTTCAACATTATTTGCTATTTTTTCCCATCTAATTTTTTTTTTCGCTTACAAAGAAAAATATTACTTTGTATTTATTTGCAAAAAAGAGTCGTCACCGGTGAGAGGAAAAAGATTTATTACAACTTTCTACGGCCAACAACAACACTAACAACGGCACCACCACTTTTCTTCTTCTTTTTTTATCTTTTAGACACTTTTCTTTTCTCTCCCTCTCTCTATCTATCTGCTTCATCTAAACAGCACTATTATTACCCAGCTAGGAACATTTTAATGTATACTCCATACTACTACTACTACTACTCATCGACTCTTTTTCGTTTCATTCTTTTCTTTGTTATTATCATTATAAATATATTATATTATTATATCATTATGAGAATGGCAAAAGAGTAGAAAAAAGGCGAACCACAAAAAACGACGTCGTTGAAGTTGTGGAGGTTCAATAGTGAAAACTTCTCTTTTTTTCTTTTCCGTTTTTTCGCTTATTCACCCAGCAAGTCTTATTACAGTGACTGTTGTGAGCTGAAGTGGAGAAGACGAAGAAATAGCTTATTATTCCTCTTGTTCCCTTTCACGCTACACTGACTCACATTCGCTGTTTTTCTTTATCCATGCAAAAAAATAAGTTACTTTAATGATGCAACGAGACGACGAGATGGATGAAGGAGGAAAAAAAGTGTTATTGCTCGGTAGAGAAGTAGAAAAGTGGAAGAAGTTGAAGAAAACGAAGGCAGTAGAAAAAAATAGAATAAGTTCTTTTTCTCTTCTGATTCTCTCCATTTTTTTGCATCCGAATGCCATATTTTTTCTTTGGAAAAAGTAATTACAATGCATTAAGAGGAAGTGTGTCCATGTATTTATATGTGCCTGAAGGTATATACATGCATCTATATAAATATATATTATAAAGCGTTCTGTTAGTCGTTGGGAAACAGAGATATATAAAAATAGATACTATGAAAAAGAGAGAGAGAGAGAGAGAGTAAGGGAAAAGTCAGAAGAGAACGATGAGGAGATAAAAAGGGACTATAAAAATTGGATAGAGAATATAATAGTAGCAATGGGAAAAGGAAGTAGATAAAAATTGGACGCAGGAAAGGAAATGGGAATATAAAAATAGGCAAGTGGTATTTTATGATATCAGTGTGGTGGTAAATGGGGAAAAATTGATCTGAATAGAGCGAGAAGGAGTAAAGAGTGGAATTTTTTGCCGATCTATTCACATTTTCTCCCTTCTGACTGTTTGTTAGAAAGTACAAGAGTAGAACTGAGAATGAATTGTCTTTCACAGATTCTCACAATATATATAATAATGTCTTCTTAGCAAGTATAATGAACTGGTTGCTTGAAATATAGACAAGTAGTGAGAGAGTGTATGGGGCAATAACATGGCGAATGTATCAGTGACAGTATTTTACAGCCCGGACATATATATATATACGTGTGCATAAAAAATATTCAATTTTTTCATTTGATCCCTTAAATATAAATTATTGAATTTATTGATATGCTGAATGTTATAGAAAATGAAGACAAATCTTGCTGACAAACTGCTACTAACTAGAAAACAGGCCATATAATCTAATCCCATAAACGAGCTTTGCCAATTTCTGACGATGAAGGAGTAAAAATGCATACAAGATATATATTCATTCTCGCTGAATTAAGTGCTTGTCGAGTTCAACGCTGCTGTAAAAGCAGTTTGTTGTTGTGGTCGTTGTATTGGTGGTGGAGGCGATTGCAGTGGTGTCTGATGAAAATCAGAGTCAAGCTGCCCTACTATTTATTATTATTCTGTGAGAAGTGTACGGAAAATAATGGAGCATCACCACAACCTATCTTCAAATATCCCCTTCTCAGCTATTCTTTTTTGGGGCAATCACAATCACACATGTTGTTTTGCTCAACTGTTCAGGTCTTTACACTGGGTAATTATGTTGACACACTTGGTTTACAAACAGGGAGTAATAATAGAAAGAAAAAGAACACGTAGGCAGACAACAGTAGAGATAGAATGTCTGCTTGTGTATGTGTGGGAAGAAGAAAAGACATTGAATAATGATATTCTGTTTGCCTGACATCATTAAAAATACGTATCATTTTTCCAGTCCAAAAATAGAAACGATGATGTCGCACTAATGGCATCATTATTGGTAGCATCAAGACGCGACGTTCTCTAGAAAAAGAAGAAGAAAACCCGACAGCTTTCTTTCTTTAAAAAAAATTATTTCATTTCAATGCTTCTGACTCCCAACTGTCACCCGCAGCGGGAGCCTATCTGTTTTCTCTCTCTTTCTCTCTCCACTAATTTTACATGCTCACCAGCCAAAGCAAAAACCAGCAGCAGAAACGCAAAGTCAATGGCAGGGGAGACAGAGAAGAACAAACATTTTTTTTCACAAAAGGAAAACATATTTTGCAACATTTTGTAAACTTTTAGCAGACCGAGCAGCCAAAAACTCTGGGCTAGTTTTTCTCTCCTCTCACACACAGACCACTCTAAAATATATTCTTTAAATTACCCACTCCGCAGCATTCGTCTCAGTTAATACATACTCCATTACTGCAAAAAAAACTGCTGCTGTGCTCTCGTAATTTTCCCTTTTCTTCCATTTCCAAGTTCATTATATTCATACTTATTTGTGCATCTTTTAAATTAAAATGTTTACTTTGATCTGCCTCATATAATAAATGTTTACAATCTTTCTTTTTTTTGTAAACTGATACTTGTTTACAGAGTGTAGCTTCTACACTAATGGGGCTTTGAGAAACTCTCAAAATGTAAATAATATACCATTATTTTATGTCAGTGCTTTAGGTTTTAATATTTGTTTTCAAAACGTTGCGTACTTTTTTGCCAACTTACAATTAGCTGTGCAAATAAAAGAGCAGAGGTTTATAATGAGTACGTACATTGCATTGCTTAAATACGTTTGCAAAAAATAGTCCCTTCAGGTAGCCAACTAGGTCAGTAGGCATGTACCAGTAAAAGCAGTGTAATAACAAGACAAGAAATATAATCCTTCTTCTTTATAGGTACCAATCCTACAGACACATTTCCTCTTTTTCTATTTTTAACTAATTAAGTCGCTCCAATTACATGGCATAAAGTCTACATCTCTTTTTTTCTTTCCTGCAGCAACAAACCCTTCCTTTCCCCCACAAAAAAAGCTTTTTAGTAAACAGGTATACAGAGTAGATGAGGAGGATTATCCCTTTTGTTTCTCCTTTTTTTATCCTTGTGCTGTTGTTGCTGCTTTGATGATGATAATGATGATGACGCTGATAATGGTTAATGATCCTAATATATGATGTATGATGACTTTGAGGGAAAATAAAAACCCTTTTTGTGGTGAGTGGCTTCCCTACTCCAAACTCTGCTGTTTCTATCTGTATGCATGGTATTACCATCATTTTCGTTGGTGGGAACCTGGCTTTGTTTCCAAAAGTGAATTAGATGCAAGGGAACCACATCGGTTGGGCTGCTTTGGTTGGTAGCATCAGTGAAGCCAGACACAGCAGCAGCAGCATGCAGATGGCCGTCATTCATTTTGCAGAATATGCCCTGGAATAATGAATGCTAGTGATGTGAAAGAAGGGAGCGTGAAGAATTCTTTGAAAACGTATGAAAATTGAAGTATCAGGGTAAGATATCCCGTTGGTAGTTGTGGTGGTGGTTATAAGAAAGACCAGGCGTAGGTACATAGATATCCTCTGCTGCTTTTTTAAAAGTCATGGTTGAAGTTGGAAGAACCACACTTTCGAAAAATTTCCAAGGTTCTGGTAAATAAGTTGAATGCTTACCTTTTTCAGCTATGAAAATGGATGGAAGATAAGACAGGTGCATTATGAGATGAACTATAACAAAGACAACCGGGATATGAGAATGTTAATGTTGTGCTTTTGTGTTTCATTTTTCTGGTTGATGTTGAAGAATGATGAGGATGTGAAGCTTAAGTTAATGACGGCAATAAAAGGAAAGGCAGTATAAATGATGCTTGAGTGTATTTCATGTGCTTATTTTTTTATCCGTAAAGTTTCAACCATTATTTTTGTCATGCAGTTTGTTATACGGGAAGCAAGAATAAAAATGAAAACAATGGAGGTTGCGTTAAAAGTTAGATTATTGTTATGACGAAAATAACACATTTCTTGGTAGCTGCAGGTTTTGGGGTAAAAGAAAAAAATCAATTACATTTAACAATTTATTGAACGATAAAATGGTTTCATTTCAAGTTTAAAATCAGTTTACAGAGTTTTCATACCTATAGCTCATGAATAAAACAGAAAGAAATCTGAATTCACTGAAAATGCTATTTTTAAATGTTAAAGAAAATTATATGAATATGAAAAAATGAAAAAAAAATTATTTAATTGAAACCTGAAAAACTACTAAAACTTTTTAAAAATTAATTGACCGCAATGTTAGATATTCCCGCTTGCCTCCAAACTTGGCACACGCGGCCCATTTGAACGTGAAAACTGCATTCAAGGCCCTGAACTTTAAGTATTCCAAGTACTTGGTCCTGACTTCCTCCAAGCGCTTCTTGCAGTGACGGTCACGTTTTGAGATGGCATTTAACTCTTTGACGAGTTCCTTGTATTTCGCACCCCATACGAAATCTTGAAGTGACGACATTTTCGGGTTTTGTTGGGCTGCCTCATCAATGCTCCTTCGAACACGTTGAATGTTATTGCTTGACTCGTGTTTGGTTAGCTGGTCGAACTTGCGTCGAATGTCATTCAAATGGGATTGCTGTTGACCTTCCAGAACTGATAACTGATCCAGTATTGTTGCTGCGGTTTCTCCTTTTGTAGTGGTTTCCACTTCTTGTGGAGGATTTTTGGAATTGTGTTGCCCGCTTTTGTTGACAATGGCCATTGTTCCCAGTAACAGTGCTGTTATAAAAATCCCACCCACAATGAAGTAGTGGCCATACTTGTGATGGGAGACGAGTACGGCAATTCCGGCCATAGTCATGACGGATTGCCAATTCAAAAAAAAAAAATAGTCGACTAAATGATAAATTATTTCTCTAGTCAGAGGCTATTTATACCCTCCGAACTTGTTTCACAATCACGGAAATGTTGAGCAACAGCTTTTAAAGTTAATTAATGTTCACAATAACAGCAAAATAAAAAAATAATTAAAATGTTTTTTTCGAGTTAATTGCTGAAAATATCAGGGTCAACTTGTAAATCACACAAATTTCTCAAGTTTGTTTACACAATCACGATGAGATTTTTTACTGTTCTATTTATTAATCTCTGCTTCAATGACATTTATTTTTTTTAAGAGTTTAAAACAATGTCAATATTTACGACGTCCTTACACAGACTAAGGTCATACACGCCAAGTGTATTTATTTGATTGGAAATAAAAAACTTAATTCGTGTTGCAATCAGTGTATATTAACTTGACAACCATCACGTATCACTGAAGAACAGTAAGAATTTCTTAAACTGAAAATCTATCTACGTAATGATATCAAACATTAATCCAAATCAAAGTCAATTTGCACACCTGGCAGAACCAACTATTGGCCAATATTTTTCTTCGATTTGTGTCTTTGCAAAAACAAATTTTTTTTTGCATGAAAATACTAGACGTATTGTCTTTTATGTAGTTCAGTTAATAATGTTTGCAGAAAACGATTTCATGTCTGCTCCGCACGTACTGTATATCGTATCTGATCGCTTTGCAAAATTACATGCATAAAAATACGCCAGAAAAGTTTTTCTTCTCCATGTTCAGTTTAACACGCATTTAAAAAATAAAAAAATGAAGTTAGCTAGCTGTATACAACTATTATGCAGTGTTGTTGCATGCTCACACATGTATGTATACTATATCTAACCGCCGTGCAAACGAATCATAAAATTTCCAGCATCAACGCGCTATCATAACTTGCTTCAAGCAACAATATATCTACCAACTTAAGATAGTTTGTATTATTCATATCATAACCTGCATTTCAAACAAAAAAACCTGCACAAAACGTTTTAATAATAATATATTGTACATGTATGTCGTATATTATGTATGTCAGTGTGTATATGTAACATATCAATTATGTCATCATCATCAGGCAACATCCGAAATAACGCTGCTGCCTGTTACTACTACTACTCCTCCTACTAGCCGCTCGCTCGCAAACCTGACTGTTGACCTGACTGCTTGCCTCTGATTCATCTGCTTATCAGTAAAACAAAACGCCATGTCTGTCGCATCTGCCTCATACGAAGACTACTACGGTATGTATGTACAAATGTCCATGTCATATTACTCATATTCGACAGTGTGTCACATTACCACCACCACCACCGTTCTAAACAAAATTATCTTCGCACAAACATTGCTCATCCCGAATACTCCTCCTCCAAGGCATCCTACTACTCCTCTACAACGTAGGCATTGTTTTCTTATGTATTTTGAAACTCACCACCATCATCATCATCATCACCTACATTTATTTTCTACTTGGACTTTCATCACATATTATTATGGTAGTACATATCTACATAGGTATATAGTACTCGCTATCAAAATTATTATAATTTTTCATTATGATCTAGTGCCTAGCTTTCTTTTAGGTACAAAAAGGCAAATAGGAGTAGCTTTATTCTTGTAGCCAATAATTGCAAATCGCTACTCTTCAACAGCATTGTACTATTATTACTATTATTATTATTATTATTACTACTACCTTGGCATACCTGCAATGATTCTGATAAGTATAAAATATAAATCAATAGCGTTTATAATACAGTCCAAAAATTCTTAATGTGTACTTCCCCTTTTCCTCTCCGGTATTCCGTATTTTTCCTTCTTTACATTAAGATTGCTAAATAATGTATGTATATGCTTACGATTTCACAGTAAAAGTGTGTGCAACAAGGATACAATATGTATGTGTGTGTATTTAGGAATGCTGCATTTTTTTACTGTTGTTGGCTCGGTTAGTTAGAGCAGAAAGTTGACCATGAGGTAACATGACTCATAGTTAATCATTCACATGTCATCACTCTGGTCCAGCTTGAGAAAAAAAAACTCTACGGTAAATGTACATTTATAGATATATGCTTTAGTATATGGACTTTCTCGCCGACCGCTTGATGATGGTAAGCATCATAGTAAAATTTTCATTGACCAGACAATGATTTCTATAGCGGCACAGGCGTGCACAATGATAAGCTAGAGAGAAGGAAGCACAATGAAAAATGGAATGCATTTTACCTCGACATTCAGCAGATTCATTCATCCACAGGGAATATAAATTCGGCATCAGCTAGGAGGTACTAGCCAGTAAAGTAGAGGCAATCATCAGAATTGCCTTGATAAGAAACGCGAGAAAAGAAGATGAAAAAGGTAGGTAATAAAACCAGTAGTAATATCGGTAACTGCGTAACAATCAGCTCCTGATGGCATTTATCTACATTATTATTATTTACTTGCTTTAGTATATTGCTATAATGTAGAAAATAGGTATGCGGGTGTAATAGTTTTATTACCACCGGAAACTACACAAAAAAACTGCAATTTATTGGTGACTGGGCTTTAGGGATACTAAATTGGGTTAGTGTTAAAAAAACGGTTTCATATATTTTAAATGTGTATGTTGGTATATCTATACACAAGCATTCTGGTAATGGGAGAATAGAGAAAAAAGCTTATTTAAAAAAGTGGATGGAATCCCCCCAATAAATTATTGGTGGAATGTAACAGTACTACATGTAATATTATATACCTATATGAGTATTGTATGTATAGTCAAGTAGAAGATGTTCATGTGATGATGATGTAGTATTGTTGATGACGTTATTATTAATAATGTTACACAGATAGTTACTTGCAAAGTGTGTATCATGTCATGTCATGTCATTCACGACGAGTTTGAAGAAGATTCTCGATATTGTACGAAAATGTCGAGTTTCTATCAACCAGCCTTCTTCCACAAAAGCGTTACCAAATATGGGCATGTATGCACATATTGCGTATCTGTCCAAAAGTCAACTTTAGAACAAAAACAATAATGTTGAGTCATCATTAGCGATAAGAAACTACGAAACCTGTCATCAAAATCAGACAAGATCAAGAATCTGCTATTTGCTACTACCACTATATAATGCTACTGTACTACATAACATTTAATGATTACTCAAATGTACGTATCAGCTCTCAACTCACTTCATCTTGTCCATCATATAACCGTGTAATCTGTATTACGGTACGAATCTCGTAAGAATAGTTTCACTTGAGAAAATAATAGACAACGTGACATATTATCCGTATCGTATGTTCAATATAATTATTGCTATCTAGCCCAATAAGAATG
Source organism: Sinhomidia bicolor (assembly GCA_027743785.1). NCBI lineage: Eukaryota > Metazoa > Arthropoda > Collembola > Entomobryomorpha > Entomobryidae > Sinhomidia > Sinhomidia bicolor. Next base: position 28,367 of record JAHZMT010002788.1, read on the forward strand.
AGAATGGAACCAACTTCCTGTTAAACTGTTTTTTTCTCCTTCAGGGCAGAAACTATAGTGGTAAGTTAAACGACAACTTGTGTGTTGAAAGTGTGCTCTCTCCATGTAAGATGCGCATATATACCCAGTACCAGTACTTACGACGATGATAAGTGTTTGACCATTATAATGATACATTGCCATTCTCCACCTTTTCCTTTTCTCTCCTTTGTCTGCACCACCGTCATCATGATTATATGTACATGTGTGAGTGCAACTTGCTTAACTTAATGACCAGAGAGAGAACTCGAGATATACGAAAAAAATACAACGTTCGTCAGAAACAACACGAACACAAGAATTTGATCTGATACAGTACAAAAATAGGAATGCCTGTCTTCACCAGCACCAGCACCACCACCACCGTCATCATACAAGTCCTTCCAAGTCAATTCTCTACCTAACAATAATAATAACATTGTTATTTCTTATACGTCGTACACTCATCTCCTTCTCCGCACTCCGCTCTTCTCGATTCCCTTTTCCTTTATTGGATGGATCATGCGATGAGGAAGATAATGATGATATGAAACAAGTGAAGGGCAACTACAATAAAAATAGCAGCAGCGACAAAAGAGATAGAGAAATCTTGTCCCAGTCGAGTTTAACTTTACCCTTTTGACTTGAGATTTTCTATTTTCTTTACATCTACTTACGTATACACACACGCAATTTATCATTTCCCATCCGACAAAAAATAGTGAACACGAATAAGCAGCAAGAATGTATAAAGGTATGTTACGCAATGTAAACAATGTAAACATTTTTTAAACAATTTTCTCTCTCTCTCTTTATCTTTTTCATTAATGCTGTACGTTTTCTTCATTATATTATGCAATGATGATAATAATAATGATTGGTTGATGACCCATGTAATACATTCTATCACCCACATCATCAACAATGCCTCAACACTGTAATAATAGTAATAATATTAGCCCTACCCTCTTTCTTTTGTACGCTTGTAGTAATACCATTTACACACAAAGCAAAAAATTGGGTTTTTGGGCTCCTTTCATCATTATTTTCAAGGAATGGTCATGAACTAAGAAAGTCTAGTTGACCATGCTCATGTAGTAGATACACGCAATGGTTCACGGTGCATCAAATCTACTTTCTTTCCAATTCGATTTCCATAACAATGACTCCCTTTCTTTCCCTTCTTTCATTCTGTTGGATGCACACAAGAAGAAATACTTTTTTGTTTCGTGCTGTGTGTACCAAACGCATTGATCTGCTATAACATTTACTGTCAGTATAGCAAACAAAGAGGATGGCAAAACTTGAAAGATTTGCTTTTCATTCAACCCGTACTACAACTCTATTCGTCGGAGGACAACTGTAATGGAATTGAAACTAGAAAAAATGAAGCAATCATGCAATAAAAAACAACAACAGCAACAACAACATTAATTCATCATCATCAGTAACTACGATTTTGGCTGAGAAAAAGCAAAATTTTGTTTATTCCCTTTCTTTTTTACTTGACTAACATGATCAACATAATGAAAAGAGAATTACAACAGATTTACTAGTGAACCATGAGCCAACCTTGTATTTTTCCCTTGCCTTGAACATGAAACTAATTTTTGCCTGTGTAGCCAAGCCACAGTAAATAAAGCGTAACAGAAAATAGCCTAAATAGAATAAGTAGTAAAAATAAAAAAAACGTTAATGTACATATATGTATGTATGTACGTATAATAAAAATGTAGACATGTCATTTCAACAGTACACATGTTGAAACGACGTGACCGTCGTCATCTAGTACAGTACAGTAGACAATAGGCAATTATTTGCACAAATATAATTTTATTTCTTCGCAGAAAAGTGCATAACCTTTTTTTCTTTGGAATTGTACAAAGCCTTCTTTCTTTCTCTCTCTCTCTCTCTCTCTCCAGCATTTTTGTTCAACGTTTTTGGAAAGAGGTGACATCATCATTTTATGCAACACAATATTTACTACAACAAGAACATAATGTTGACTTTTTAATGATGCGTACATGTATGTCACTCATGTTTCTACTTTTGGTGATTGAATTTTCAAAAACGTTGTACGATGTATATAGTATATTCAATTCCAGAAAGTAAACATAATTACTATTTCCTTTTTTAAAAATATTCAAAGCATTTGTCTTTTTTGCATGCACGTACATATATATATTCAATAGTAGTAAAGTATGTTTTTTTAAACAAGAACTTTTTTAAAATAGAAAACTCTGCCACAAATATTTAACCCAGTCCAATATACTAACATCGCGTCTCTAAATAATATTATACATATAGGTAATACCTACGCACTTTTTTGAAAGTTTTGCGTAACTTGATATTTACCTTTTCATACAACATCATTTTTAAATGAAAAAAGTTTCTGTGAAATTGCATCAATATTTAAAAACATAACATGCCTGCCTGCCTGCCTGCATATGCCAGTCAACTCTTTCATAATATGTTTTACAACTTGCAAAACGTTGCTAACTGCTGGTGGGTAAATTGACTCTCATCAGGTAACGTACAAAAAGCAACGCAAACCGACAAACCAAAGTTTTGAGCGGGTACTTTCTCAATGAATAATTTTTTGCACATTCTTCGGGAAAGAGTTTTTTGCACAGGATAATAATAATAATAATAAAGCAGCTTAGTAGCTATTAGTCATATAATCGCAATGCAGTAAGCAATTCAACGTCTACTCAAAAGTGACACTTTTGACCGCCCTATAATAATAATCCACCATAATAAATACACCATCCTTTTTAAAAGTGTCAATGATTATGACAACATAAAAATAGCTCAATTGTAAACATACAGAGACAGCAGTATTATGCGCAGTTAAATTACTTAGCCATTATTAATATTACCTATATAAGCTTCTATTACATTACAGAGAAATCACAACTTTTCAGCTTCAGCTGGTGTATTTTGTCTTTCCTGCGTGCTTTTCGTATTTCTTGGAACTAACGTTGAATCATGTGCACCTGCTGCATTCCTTGTCATTTCCACACTTGCACAACGCTTGGCTCTTTTACGACTACCATTACCATCACCATCACCACCACCACCACCGCATTTTTTCCCCTTCTTTACGACCTGTACCCTACTTTTTTTCCACAAAGTAGTTCCAGTCAAAACCTGCTTGCTACCAAGTATTAATACTTAATACATGATATACGCAGTTGCAAACGATTTTCGATCTAATGTAATCTAATACTGATGGCAGCTGTCAACAAGAGAAAAGAAAAATAATAATAATTTCAAGCAAGAATGTGTGAATTGTCAACTTCTCACTTATTTTATTACTTTTCTTGGGTTTACGGCGTATCAATCAGTTTACTCCTCTGATTTATCATGTCTCAATTGTCAGCAGAAGAAAGAAACGAAAAAGAGTGACAGGCACTAAACAAACGCATTTGACACATTTTTCCCCTTCAATTTATTCCTTCAATCCTGATTTATTTAGATGCCCGACCACAACCATTTATTTCTAAAGCTGTTTAGCACAAAGCATTTAATCTCCTTTGCTATTTTCGCTTTTTCTACCTTGTAAAGCAAGCAAGCTGCTCTGAAAACGTGCTGCTGCTGTTGTAAGGTTGTTTCATATATAAGCATGTAGCGTGCATCTCAAAAACTTGCAAAATGCAATTACAACGCACACAACGGTAAACAAGCTTGTGAGTGTAGCTATTAACGCATGTCATTATAATAATTGATCATGCCTCGTTGCTGCTTCCAGCCGACGCCACAATTATGAAAACAAAAACAAAAAATGACGCCGAACCACTTAAATTTAACAGCTTATAATTGTTATTATTGTCATTAATATTATGATTACCATTTTTCTACAAGCAGTAACTTGCTATTCAAAATTCAGGCTGACATTTATTTATTTTTTTAATGAAATGTGTTTCGATTTGTTTGGAAACTGAATATTACTTTATTTATTATTGCCGTAAGAAATAAAAAATGAGAGCGGTATATAATATAACTTTATCTACTGGCAATCAGGATGATGATGATGAAAATAATTACGAAACCATGTTGTTTGCTTAACGGAATGAAAATCTACTTTTTAGTCGCAGCTGAATGGCAGTAGTAATTTAATGTGCTGTAATGCAAACCCTATGTCGCCACCAGTTTGTCGTCAACATCATGATCGTCATAATCATTTTTGAAAAGTTCATCATCATCAGTACAATAATAACATCAGCAGCAGTATAGTATGCCTTTATATCAAAACTGAATCTACACATTTTGCCATACCATAACTATAACACTTTACATCACGACGAGATGATGTAGTTTCAAGGTTTTTTTTCTTTCTCTCCCCCCCTCTCTCTCTCCCTTGCTAGAAAGCTTTCCTTTTTAATGTCAAAGTGAAAAGAAGCATGAAAAAAGGAAAGGGACTGCTGGTAGAGGAATGAACCACTTTCTCCTCCGCAGAACAACAACTCTTCTTAAAAGAAGTTGTTGGAAAAGAGCTTTCTAACGTTAAGTACACCTATTTATCATTTTGGCAGCTAGCGTTCCACCAACTTGCTATTTAACCACTAGCACCACCACCACACTGCCGTACCATCATCAGTGCACCCATTTCAGTCAATATGTATGTTTTGCCCATACCAAAAAATAGATTCAAAAACCTAGACACCTACTTACATACATGGCATGGTGGCGGGCAACTTGGGGACCATGACCATCTCCACGTCGAAACCGGGCTGGTTGCAAAAAAAGAAGCAGCTTCCATCCTCATGAGCTCATTACTTTTTTGCTATATACATACATATCTACATATATTCGTCATTGTATGCAATAAGTTTTGTGGGAATAAGCTTTTTTGTTTACTATATATTTTCTTGATTAATGATAAGTGTACGCATTAATTTCAGCTGACTTGCACTGCTTCTGAATGCAACTCCTTCATTTTTGATAACTAAAACCAATTTGTCATATTTTTTGCGTGTGCTACAGTATCAGTTTGGTTATAAGAAGGAAAGTAAACTTTAATAGAGCGTGTTGACATTAAAAAGGCATTGTCTTTTTTTGGAAATATTTTTTTTGCTGTTTAAACAAATACTTTTTCTTACAGTAGACATGCTTTGACAATGTAATATCGCGCGGCTACCCATAACGAGACGTGTAATATGCATAAAGACTATTTGCGGCTTATTATTATAATTTAAAAAACCGTAGCAAATGATTAGTTAGTATGATGCAATGCTTTATGTAGTAGTAATTAATGTCATGAAAAGGGATAGATATGGTAATGTGCTTTCGGTCGTGTGCTTACAGAGGACGATGTCGATGATTTGAATCTTCATGTGACCCGATACCGGCCCGAGGAGTTGGATAAACTTGCCAAAACGACAAAATTTACGAGGAAGGAGATTCAACTGATTTATCGCGGCTTTAAGCAGGTCAGATTCAATTAATAATATAACCAACTATTGTTGTATTTATTACCCATGCATCAAAACAATAAAGTTAAAAAATATCAAAACACTGTTAAATTTTTATTTACTCTCATATAAGGTCATTAATAATTTTTTTTTAAAATAAATAATCCATCACTTTTTGTACAGGAATGCCCGACGGGTCTTGTCGATGAAGATTCATTTAAAGATATTTTTGCCCAGTTCTTTCCACAAGGCGGTATGGCAATACATTTAAAATTTTCGACGTAAAATGGATTATATAAAGTAGCTATTTTGTAACTTAAAAAAGTAAAGGTCTTAGTACTAATAATATTACAATGTTTAAAAAAATCATTTATGCTTATTCATTTCTTAATCTGTTGAGCTTAAAAAGATTTTCAGCCCATAAAAACATAATGTACTTACATAAAAAGTAGTTATGACTATTAATTTCACGTCATAAATAAATAAATATATATATGTA
>JAHZMT010002789.1:0-21290 GCA_027743785.1 Sinhomidia bicolor
AAAAGTGAATGTTTTACGACGACAGCATGAAAGCAGAGAAACTGTTTCTTACCTGGATGTTGTTTGTTGCTGCGCAGATGTTTGGAGAAAATGCGTTGCTGCCTGCACAAGCTTCCATCTTGTTATATAAAATGAATTAAAGTCTGATTGAACGACAATTCCAATTTTTTATATTTTTTTAAATAATAAAACACAGTTATTATTTTGCAGGTGTGTACTTTTTTTTATACAATTCTCACGAGTTTGCTATCGCCTATTAACAATTACCAGAATCACTTGAATGTCTACTACACCAATGATAGTAATCGTTTTCACGTATACAAAACAAATAGAGAATAAATACTAGTTCACTAGTTGGCTGTTATAATAGTATATTATGCCAGTCAAACCACCACTATTACAAATGGTAGAGGTAATGTACTCTCTCTCTCAGATAAATGGATTGTTCTTGCAACTGACGAATGCGGTTTACTACCCCAGGTCCAGTTTTTGTTCTTTTTTGCTTTTAATGTATATCCGGCCAATAACAAGACGTTTTATGGCCAGCAAAACGACTCCGTGCAAAGTGCTTCCGTGTCCTGTTCGTACAACTGAAACATAAAAAACCAACAGATTCGCAATTAGAATAGAGAACAGTATATATCATGGTACTAGCAGCAGCAGCATTTGCAATATTCGCATTATATTATTATTATTATTATTATCGTATTTTGCATTTACATTCATCAGAGTAGAGTAGTGTAGTATATGTGTATAACTTGTGTTTTTTTGTGTTGAGTAGTCGTAGTAGAGTCAAAGTAAAAGTGTCCAAAAGCACTAACGTATATCAAATAGGTCATCTAAAGACATATAATATAGAAAATCTAAAGAATGGCAACAAAACAATCATACAAAAAAAGTTTAATAACACTGCCGCCGCTAAAGTGGAGATTTCATTGACATGAAGCCATTAGAGGTTGTAAATACCTTTAAATATCCATTTTTTATGTCTGATAAGAGAAGCATTAATCACGTCGCCAAAAGTGCAGTAAATTGCTGACGTCCCATAAAAATCACTTTGCATGTTTGTACACTAGTGTAATTATTGTGACAACAATTAACAAGTTGCACTTTTACCGAGCGACAACAATATGCTGCTAAATGGTTAGCATTTATAAACGAAGTGAGTGTTTGTGTGAGTATGTGAGAGAGAGAGTTTCATCTTCATTATAAACTTGTTTCGAAGCAAAAAAATACGCTGTAAGAATGGGACCTTGTGCAGTATATTAATGGTGACAAAGAGACAAACCAGCTATCTGCCCACAACAAACTGCGCGTTTCGAATCAACTACAGAGCAAAATATAATGAGACGAAATAAGAAATTGTCAAGTAAAAAAAAGCGATTGTACAAAATTTTATGCCAAACTTGTCCACACAAGCATGAAGAATAGATATTTAGCAAGTCATAGCCATGTCATAGTCATCATCATCATTATCATCATTGATAACCGTGTACAATAATAACAGTAGTAGTAGCATCGTCAGACAATTTTTATTATTATGGAGGCATTGTTAGTAGAACAGTTGTTGTATTTACATATTACACAAACAAAAACACTCTAACAGAGATTATTGTGTAAAAAATGTGTATATAAATACTACACAGGACTAGGACGATAAAAAGGATGCACAATTTGCAAGCGACAATCTCTTTGCCCATTTCATCTTTGGCAACCCAAACAACAGCAACAAGAACGGCAGCAGCAGCAGAAGTTGCAGCAGCAGTAGCAGAGCAAAAGCAACCAAAGCTCAAATAATAGTGGTATAATGAACAACGTGGTAGGTTAAAGCAATAACAAGCAACACTGCTTGTTTCGTCAAGAGAGAGAGAGAGAGAGAGAGAGAGGTAGGTTGAAACTCACACAGAAAGAAATCCGTTGGTGGAGTTCTTCTGTTGACTCGCTAATTAGCGAAATATCAATTATTATTCTGGACAGGCTACCATGTTGCAAGCAAGCTACTACATCCCTACAGAAAACAAGAAGAAAACAACTTTTTCGTCCTTTTAAAACAGAAGCAGAAAACTTGTCTTCTGCACTGAGCGAGCAGAGCAGCAGCAGCGTGCAAGCAACTTTAATCTATATTGTATAACGTAACAATATGTATACCAAACAAAAGCATATCAAATATATAATGTCTATATAACAAAAAAGCTTTACTCTTCTAATAACTTTAGAATAGAATGGCAATTCTGAAAATTATTTAATGAAAGTTGTACTCCACATTGTATAAATGAAATGTACACTTTAGATTTAATTTTCTACATTGTTATACGCAAACCCTATCAGAAAAGATTTGATTCAATTTGATTTTGTGTATAAAAATATATATACCTAAATATGCCATATTATATATATTTTTGCATGCAGTTGTTAGTTGGAATCAGCAGACAGTAGTGTTGTGGCTGCAAGAATTGCCGGCTAATAATAATAGTAATGCTATTTCATGTACGAGAAGCTTGTTACCAAAGTCAGGTAAGTCAAATCATCAATCAACATGGTACATTATAATATATTTAAGTATAATGGATGCTCTGCTTGTTCTGTAGGTTATTATGATGATGTTGATGAATATTATATAGGCATTTACTGCGTTCCTGAAATATAGCAATGTTACTAGTTAATATGCTGTTAGAGGAATTCCTTTTTTATATTTTGCTCTTTGACATTCGATGAAAATAATGATATTCTAGGATGCTGCTGCCAATGCTCTTAAAACCATTTCGTTTATGTAGATAATAATAATAATAATCATGGCAGTAATAATAATAGCAAAAAAGTAGGTAGGTATACAAAAAAGAATCTCAGATTGTACCACTGACATAGTATATATAACTATGGAATATGTATGTAGGTAGGTGTATATTTTTTATTATGTACACACACAGATTCTTCTGAATATTTCACAGTGAATGCACATAGGCAGCAGCAGTACATTCATACGCAACATTATTATTATTATAGTATATACTATATGCTAACATTGTATACTCTTTTTTGTATCTTCATATACATAATATTATTTCCCTATCTCAATTATTGTTATATTCTCTCCATCCTTTCTTTCTTTGTGCTTGTTACGGCACAACAAAAAGCGTCTCGCCTGACTTTGTTAGCGATATTTTTTTTACTACGCCAAAGCCATTTGAAAAGAGTTTTTCACAAGCCAATTAATTTTAATTAATGATTAATCATTAATTAAAAATTTGTAAACTAGATCCTGTCAGAGTGGATATAGTGGAACTGACGATGAGTGAGAGAGTTATTGTATCACGATAATGACGGAATGATGGTGTGTGTAAGTGTTGCCTTCAAACTGTGTATATCCTGCTGCTGACACTTATGTTGTGTGAGTGTGTGCTTACGTGTATGTACTTGCATACTCTATATTCAATTCAGCGCGGTGCTTATATATATATTTGCAAAGATAAGAGAAGTTTTATTGTTGCAGGAGTTGTACAACAATAAGAACTGGCTTGTGTGAGCTTATTTGTGTGTGGTAAATTATAAAAATATAAAATATACAAAATGCTATGAGATGGAACAATGATTGTAATAAAAAAGTAATATTTGTATATCGCATCAAAACATTAAAAACAATTATAAGCTATTACTAAGTGGCTAGTAGAGGAAGCAAGCGCAAAAGGTTGTGTTAAAAACAATAAAAATGAATAAAGAAATATATATACATACATATACCCATATATGAGAAAAAAATAATGATAGAGTAATTTTCAAAAAAAAATTTCTGTAATGATGATGATAATGATAAACGTTTATATTATTATGATATAATTTAAAGTAATGCGGATAGCTATTTCTTTGTACGTTATTAATATTGATAACAGCGCCTCATAGAAGGTCTAAAAATAAACAAAATTAAAAATTGATTTAAAAGAAAAGTGTTTTTCAGTGTTCCTTGTTGTTATTATTATTACTTAGTAAGTATTATTACTCTATACAGTTTGATGACGATAAGCGTACTTTATCATACAGACTGTTAAAAGATATTATGTTTAGTATAAGAGGTAGGCATTTTTTACGCCCGTGCTGGTCTTACTTGAAGTCATGTGAGTAATATAGAGAGAGAGAGAGGACGACGTCGGATGGATATACTCAAAAAAATAACCCATAAGGCACGTATCCATCCGTAACAAAATAGAAATAGAAACAACTCATTATACCACCGTCTAGTAATCCACAATATTATTTTTATATCCCTAAACACAGCAGCGAAAGATGATGACTCTCATCTCATTTCTGAAAATGGAGGTTGAATTGCTTTATATTATGATGATGTTTGTTGTAGTAAGTTTGCACTGCTGCTGAGTTGAATAGAAAAAGAAACGAAAGTTTTAATTGGTTTTTTTTTCGAGTAGTCGCTTGGCTCGGGTCGTTAATTTATTAATGGAAAATCCTAATTACTTTCTTCTTTTAGGGTGGCTGTGTTATTCTCTGGAATCTCTGACAATGATTTGCTAACAGCATAGCAGTAGAAGTAGTAGTAGAAGAGCAGAGCAGTTTTCTATAATATGGTGGAAAATGGAGTCTGTGGAATATATCCTTATCCATATCGCCGCCGTAGTTAATAGCAAACACAAGTTTGTACATATGAACCCTAACTTATATTTTTTGTATTTTTATAATAGCCTTACTAATTAAAAAACACACGTAACGTTATTATTTAGACCTTTTCGCATAATTAATATTCTTATAGAAGAAAAAAAACGGTATGTATTCAACAGACATGCATATCATCCTCACAAGGGTATAGTCGTTGAAAAAGTGGAGAAAAAACGTCACAATGAAAAGCAAATATGCGGTCGTCGTGCCTTCATATCCTATCCTGCCTGTCTGCCTGGATATACATGCATATTATTAGGAACTGCTTTTCATTAACTCTCTGGAATGGTGTTCATTGGAAATATTTTTATTTGAACCTAATCAAAATTGTGCTTAAAACCAATAAACTGTGTGTGCACTCTCTCCTCCAGCCAGTTTCTTCGATTTTTATTGCCTTTCTTTCCTTCCCAAGAAAGTCTACTTATAATATGCACGCAATTTTTAATTAAAACTGGATACCTGCCTACTTAATGTGCTTATACAGAATTCATATAATTTTGGTCTGTGAATAGCAACAGCTTTATATAAAAAGGAGTCCTACTAACTATGCTTACGTATATGTTATATATGTACACATTTAATACTTAATGATAATAATTATTACCATTTTTACTTGATTACCGTGTCCCTCTCTCTTTTTTTGCCAGTGATCCAATTTGAGGTTGCAGCTTGGAGTAAATGAAATGCACGCTGATAACACAGAGAGAAAAAAATGTTAGACACAACTATATAGGATGAGGTGCAGTGCAGTACGTATGAATAGCTGTGTGTTTAGGTATATTATATGCCAAGTAGGTACCTATGTATATATCGTTCGAATTCGTTAGGTAAGAGAAACGTCACACAGGATGAATGACAGCAGGAGAGAACTCCTCTGATGAAATGTAATCAAATATATTCCGCGGATACAATACACAATACACACAGTGAATTCATTAGTGAGACTGAGGAATCAACCGGAACGTTGAGAATACACCATCAACAACGGCACGACACGACGATCCTGTTGATGAGGGTGATGATGACGATAATATTATGGCGACAATCTTTCTCTCTCTCTCTCTCTCTCTCTCTCTCTCTCGCTTTCTGTCTGTTTTTCCTTCCAAGTCTCTCAAACCGTCTTTTTGTATACTAGTGCTGCTGTTACTACTACTACTGTCGTAGTAGTGCTTTATTATCACGCGTACATACTTAGATAATGTATAAAAAGCTTATAAAATGTATAGTACTTACCGCGTTCCTTCGTATAAGAGTGACACTTATAATAGATATATCGGCAGCGTGTTCTTCTATAACGAGCAGGACTTTATTAGTGCTCCCACTCTTTTCAGTTTTTAATTAAGATTGCTAATGAACTTTTCTACCATCACAAACGACGTATAATACGGTGGCATCCAACTATAGATCCGTCCTTTTTAAACAGATACACGTTGCACTTACTCCAATTTTAATTTATAAAAGTGGAACATGGGAGGCTTTACAATTAGACTCTCTCGTGAAATATTTAAGCCAAATGGCAAAGCTATCTGGAGAATGTCTTCTTATCATTATAATTATGATGATTTCTCTATGCCTTCTTCTCGCTCCTACACACGTGTGCGTCACCAACCATCAAAGTTTGTGCTTAGCAGTTTTGCTTGCAGACAGACAGCAGCCGGTTTCAAATTCCAGAGCGCTATGCGAATGTTCCCACCATCAGAATGTATCATCGAATAAATTGCAACACGTTTGGATTTCCGCAGTTGGAAAATCAACTTGTCATTCTATATTCTTCATTAACACTGTCCACGACACTGCGTTTGTTCTCCACAAACTAAAATTATTTGAATACACTTAGGGATACGAATAACGAATTTTGTTATGTTTGCTCACAATTACTTTACTTCATTTCATAACTCGCTCGCTCTCTTCTTCGTTATTATTGTTCAGTAGAAGCACTGCGTAATGACAATTTGTTGGCTTCTCGTGTGCATATCAAGGCGTTACGTTTTTTTACCATTACTGAATCAAATTATTAGACACAATTTTGACATACACATCGATTCCTTGGGATAATGATGTGCTCAAATTTTCACCCGAGGATAATGACGACGAGTGAGGTGGTGGGGATTTTGATCAGAAGGAAGCAGCAAGCAACTAGACTCAACTTACTGCATGTATTATTATTATTATTGTATATATATGGGTAAAAAAGCAACAACAGTAGCAGTGGTGGTGGTAATTGTACTAGAGTAAATACAAGATTTTGTCGTATTTGCTTACTTTGCTTCGTGTTCGTTAGCAAAGTCGATGATAAGTACACAAAGACGAACAGATTTATTATTTGTTTCTTCTTCGTGTGTCTCTCAGTGTGAAAGAGTGTGAAGAGGGATAGGAATGAGGTGATAATTGAAATAACCACAAAAACTAACAGTATAATAGTAATACATCAGCTTTCAACATGGAATATTTTACTTGGATAAAATAACATTTTTTTATTATTCTTCTTCTTCTGCCATCGAAAATTAATATTTTGTTGTGTAACACTTGGAAAAGTATTGTCACAGGATAATAATGAATGTCCCAATTAATTTACAGAACAATGCACATTATTGCATAGGTATATATATATTAGAATGCTTTGTTGTTGAACCGCATCAGCAGAAATTAAAACTGGTATATTGGAATCCAGAAAAAGTACAGAAAAAAGCCGGTAGAAAAGAAGATGCTACAGCGGACAGTTGAAGAAACAGCGCACGTTTTAAACTCTTGAATGTGACTCAGCTTACCACAAATTATACTAGAAAATGTATAAAAATGTTCTTGCACAATTGGGCAGTTGAGAATATTTTGACAGTCTCACTGGAAAATTGTGGCGTGTGTTAAAAAAATGAAGAATGCAATCACGTCGGTTTCATCGGTTTCTAAATGATTTTCTTACTTTCTGTTAATTTTGAACATTTCATTTCAAGTCACCACTATTACTAGCTTTGTAAAAAAGAAAGATCATTTTTTATTTAGCGCACTCAAGATGAGCTGAGAAATACACATTAGTTGCTGTTGTTGTGAATGACGAATATTACAAGAATGTAAAAATTATTATTTTGTTGTTCTCCTCCTCTTTTGTATTACCAAGAATACAATGGAATGAGTGAGCTTGCTTGAGAAAGAGGGGAAAAGAACACGCGGACAAGCACAATGTGTGGGGTAGCTTGGAGAGAGTAACTGACGAGAACCGTCTTGGCCGACAGCTGGTTTACTACTGACAAAATGTTGCTCTACGACTTGGTGAGAAAAGCTCATCTGGGGAAGCTAACTACATGGTGGAATCCCATTCTCTCTCATGAGTTGAGGTTGCTGTTGATGCCCCTGCTTCACCGCGATATGAGTCTGCATGTCTGTATATAAGCGTGCATACAACGCGTTCATAAAAAAAGGTATCCCCTCTCTTCTCTCAAGTTGGACGACAGCAGCAGCAGCAGTATCGCACACTCTAAAATGCCATGCTTACTATTGCCCCAAACTAATGCCATTGCATTTTAGTTAGCAACACTATAGCATTCTATACCGTGTGAGTGTGTAGTATTATCGGTGTTGTTGTATGAATGTATTTAAAGCCTGCTTTTTTATGGTGCCGTAACTTATAGATTTGTAAGCTGAGCTTTTGAGATTATAAACAAGGAACAAAATGTGTGGTAGCTACTAGCATAATAGCACAAGTGAAAAAGAAGACTTAAAAAAAGTTTCTCTGCTCTCCGTGTGTACTTTAGGTATCCATCCAAGAAGAATTTTCAGCTTCTGAAAAGGAGATAGGGCACGATGCGATAAACGCTTTTTAGCTTGACTCCTCTCCTCTGCCTGCTTCCATCTCCACCTCCCGCTTTAAATGTGCTTGTTTCTCAAAAAGAAGAGTTGGACTCCAACAAAACAGCGGTCGACAGAGCATCTCAGTTCAGACTGAGGAAAAAAAAGTTGGGAACAGGGGCAATATAGGTTTTGCTCAAGCAGTTTTTCTTTCTTTTTTCTCCTTTCTTTGCTACTCCAGAAAAAGGAACATTACAGCGGCAGGCAGCACCACGGTATCACACACAGACACACTCACACTTACTCACTGGAAAGCGAGAGAAGAGAGAGAGAGGCAATAAGCGTTGGACCCCTCGACAACTCCTGGACTATTTTTTTCTCATCAACTTCATTCTATTTCTATTATGTTATTGCTACAGCGTGTTGAGTGAGAATGAGTATATACATACATAGATGTGAGTAAGTATTTAGGTATGTACATTGTATTGCATTTATATTTTACTTTTTGGATTTTTGTGGGGAACTCTAGGTTATTGTCAATAGCGTTGGCATTTAATAGCTGTATTATTATTCAGCTACGAATTATTCAAATAAATGGTACACGAGCAGAAGTAAGTTCAATAATCACAATAATATTTTCGAGTTAAAAGAATATTATTTTCTCGTCATTAAAATTACATGCTATGATGCGTTACATGATTACATGATACGCGTTGGACAAAAAATAAAGTACAATGGGTTTTTAAAACACAAATTGTGAAGAGGTTTATAACCGCAATATGATATGAAATATGAAAAGCCATAATTTTGTTGCTGCATGTATGTATTTTTGTTCACTTTTCAGAACGGGTCTAAAACCTGTAAAATCTTGTACAAAAAGGAAATTAAGGTAGTGCGGTAGAATGAAGTTTTCTTTCTCTCTTTCCTGTGTATATTTGAGTGTGCATATCATTTCATTAACTTGATGTAATGGCATAACAGGCTTTTTGGCTTGAACGAAATGCCGCTTTTTACTCACAGACCAAACCTCAGTATTAACATAATTAAACACATTTTCTTTCTTTGTACCTCCATGCGTCAAATTCCACTAATTTAGAATAAGTGCATTTTCATTTCACCTCTTATTATGATAATGGTTTGCATGTGCATGTATGTGCCGACGTAATACATAATGTATAGTGAAATGGCTCACCTTTTTCAAAAGTACATATAAGCTATATATCAAATGCCAAAGTCTTTCCGCTTGTTTGCCACTTACACCAGCCACCAGCAACCACGTACGTCGACAAAACTTTCTGGAACGCTCTAATGTGAAAGGAAGGACACAACTGCAAATGAAGGCTGCACAGCAGCAGGCTAGTGTTTCCCAAAGAAAGGTTTCAAAATGAATTTAATTAATTTTTATAAGTATGCAATGATAACCCAGTTTATTTTTAACACGTTTTCCTACATAAGTATACTAACCGAAAGGACAAGAGCATATTCTGTGAGTAAATCCACTATCATGTACAATTGTCGATAATATTTAAAAATAATAATAATAATTCACATGAGCCATGACTTTGCCCTTTAATCTCCAATTAAGTAAGTATAATTAACCCTTATCTTTGTAGATAGATATACATACATTCATCTATCATAATTATGTCTAAATTTCATCACAAGATCATACACAGACAGCTAACTAGGTACAGTTAGTGCTATTGATATTGATTACTCCATAAACTCAGTGAGTTGAGCATAATTGGCAGTGCAATTATGAAATACATGGATTATTTCTTAACATTTATCCATACAAAATACTCAATGATGATAATTACGATAAAAAGATAGATACACATAAAACTACAAAATTTAATCAAGTGTAATAATTAATTACTGCTTATCACTACATACTATGGTAGCCTATATATACACACACATTCAAAATATCGACAAAACAAAGTTGGCAAATCGTTTTCCGAAATGCTTCCAACCATCGCTTACCTATATACAGTATTTCCATTACTGCGATGCTCATGAAATTAGATTAGGTAGACAAGCATAGTATAAAGTTGAAGATAATCAGTTTAAGTTTTGCTGTGGTATATTTTCTGTTTATTAAGCTGATGCAAAACAATGAAGCAAATTTCACAATTTGAAAATACATGAAAGTTTGGCATGACATGCAATAAAAAGCATTTTACATTTTGTTTGAGTGTTTTAAGACATCTTTAGTAATGATTACTTCTGCATGAGTGACAATCTATGTTCTTCTGAAAAGAAATAATGTACTTTTATTCCATTTCCTTTACCTAAGTGCCTGCAATCAAGAAAACTTGTAAGTACATTATTATTAGCATATATACAAGCGTATATATGCTAATGCTGATGATGATAACTTTATTATAAACGCTGCATGTGTGTATAGTAGTTATTTTAAGTAAAAGTATGCATTTTCTTTATATATTATTATCAGCATATTTTACAGCTTGTATAAGTTCACCAAAATTTTTTATAAAACACAAAAAAAGTTTTCTTTCCTGGTATTATTATTATTACCAATGATGCTTTCTCATATTATTTTCTGTAGTTATTACGTTTTTCAAAAATATTCAGTCCAACTTGCATCCAACAACTATTAAAACATGTTATTTGCTTCGTTCTTTTTTAGAGTCCTGCTGTAACTTTTTTTAGCGGTGGTGCATGCAGTACTTTGGTGATAGCACGGTTCAATGAATTTTATGACCCTCATTAATATACTACTGTCTGGTTGTTACATGGGATGAAGTGAGGACAGTATTGTGCAGTAAGTGAGCTCTTCCTCTGTGGACACGAATACGACAAAAAAGATTTTACAATCGAAATAAAAATGTATGAAGTACAACGTGTTTATGAAGCTTTTTTGTCATTCGAAAGACCTGGAGTTTTACAGCCCCATTCTCATTGCAGATATATATACATTCTTGCTGAAATCTTACAAGTATGCACGCCTGAACATGGGAGATGTTGTTCTTCTAACTTATAACTTGCAACTTAAATTCCTCACAAATTCGAGAATAATGATCATTGTAAAAGATGTTTCCTCTTGTTTTTCAATTACTAAAATAACAAAATATAATGGTTTTACAGGACAATAAAAATAAGGAGAGTTGTAGAAAACCCTTGCGCAACAAAGAAATTGGTGTTGAAAATCCCGGCAAAGTAACTTTGCTTTTAAGCATTACATTTACGTTTTTAGAATAATGTTAAAAATGTATTTTAAGACAAGCTTTTTACTATTACACTGCAAGTGTTGGTTTTGTTCAAGCTGCTACTCTGATATACTTTTTACAAAAAATGTCACATAATCAAGTAAAACATGAGAAAACTAAAAAACAAAACTGTGATCAAATATATATATAGGTAGAGTATGAAGTAGTAGACCCTTTTAAACGGCAATTTTGATTTCATTCGATCATGATTTGATTAGTTTGATAAGATAAAAAAGATGGACAAGTAGTTTTGTCTTTTGCTTCCCTGCTTGTCAACAGAAGGCGACAGGACTAGTCATAAATGCCAAGGAAAAAGGATATTATGATGCATTATCTGGAGATGTAAAAGAGAATATAGGTATATGCACTCACGGTTATATGAAACTACTATACTTTTTAATAGCTCAAAGTCCTCATTTCAACAAATGCACTCATTACAGCACATTTTCATGCTTTTATTGAACGGACTCGGCACGCTCTTAAGTGCGTGTACTAATAGAATAACTAATTAGGGTTAAAAACAAAGAGCTTTCCATTATCGAAAGAAATGGAAATGTCATTCACATTCATTTTCTGGTCCGAGAGAGCAGAGTTATTAGTGGCTGCTGCTGCTGCTATATACTTACTACGACTGCCGTTGTTGCCGGCTGGATAGTACTACTACTACAACTACTCCTTTATATATTCTGCTGCTTGCTGCAAGTGTTTTTCTCCGAGAAGCCTGCATATGGTTAGTTATGGCATTTAAGCTAAGTGACTGACTAGCTGAATCAAAAGTTCTCTTTCTCTCTGTCTCATTTCTCTTCGCTCTCTAATGTATTCACCAGTGTTTCTAGCCATTAGCAGATATTGAAAACGATGCCCTTCCATTACGCAAAGAGGTAAATGAAGTAGTGAGCACAATGGGACCCAACTTTCCGAAACAAAACTTTAACACACATCATTCATCTGACGGAACGATTGAAATAATGGAAAAGTGCATTATGATTTCCCTTTCATACCAATAATAATAATAATAACATGCTCTTACTTTAAAAGCTTCGTTGTCATACATGTTTGCATGTTTTCTGAGTGCAGAATATTATGCGGTAATGATTTTCAACTGCTGATTGTTCGAAAACAGAACAACTGGGAGGAAGTCACCATTGTAGAGTTAGTAATGAAAATGCAGAAGAAAGTTGAGCACGTTTCCGAATTGTCACAAGAAAAACATCTTTCTTTGCTATTTCAACTTGCTGTAAATTATAAGATAGTGTAAAAACTTAAATACTTTGCTGTGTAATTCTACACTTTTAAAACAAGAAACGAAACAAGTTAAATTTCAGACCTTCACCTTATCGCAATTAAAACAAGTGTGCTACAAGAAGGGTCAATTTTGAAATAGTTGTGTTCATTGCATTGTATTTCACTTGCCATGAATATTGTAAATATGAAATTTAACATAAGCATAAAATGTTTTTTCTCTCTCTCTTCTTTCTCTATTGACTTGTTGTATTGAACTTTATAAGCTGATTCCATGCGTCTCCCCAGCCTAAACATCCTTGAAAGGAGAAATGTCGAAAAAAGCGTCAAGTTGTATTTTGCATTCTGTAGACGACCATTTTACTGTAGAACTAGGTATTGTACTTAACACGGTAATATCCTTCTTGTGTACACACTTTTAACTTCTTTCGATTCTCTTTATCGATGTTTAAGAGTATACACACAAGTTGCATCAAAAAACGACTTTGACAGGAGCGTAAAGGAAGAAAAATTTCCATTCAAGTGAAATTTTTAAGCTGATTCCCTTGCACTTTACAATGCTTTAAGTACTACAAGCTTTTGGTTTTTGCAGGGTTCCAGTTGGACCCACTGCTCAAAGATGTGAGTAACTGGTTGGAACGCTCCCGTGTCTACCTCGTCCATCCGACTACTCGGCTTTCTACTTAGAGAATCACTTTACTTTCACCAACCTAATAGAAAAAGTGCCTTGACTCGTCAACAGCAGTGGCGGCAGCGGCAGCTGGGCATCCCGTTTTCTCTTAGATATATGAAAAAATACATTTCTTTATTATATTCCGTTGTTATTTCCTTTACACCAATGTGTAAGACATAGTTACACAAAGCTTTATTTGTGATACTCAACTTTAATCCTAAACTGCTCCTGTGTACTACATAGTAGTACATCTATCTACCTAGAAAACTTATTGCATCATCACCATCCAAATGTAATACATGAATGCATAAAACTCATTGAATGATGTTAGTTTAGATAGGGATGTGCAACATTGAACTACAAGTGCAAGTGAAACTCTGCTAGCAGAAGCGAACCATCGATATTATACTTGCTTACTTTGCAATGCAATAATATGAATAAGAAACTGTAGCATTTCGAAAAGAAGAGGAGGAAATTCATCTTTATAAGTAAATATGAACGTGTGTCATGAGAAATGGATGTAATGTAATAGTAATATTGGTAGTTGTTGCAGAAGAGAGAGAGAGAGAGAGGGACAGACAGATCCTTTCATTTCGAAAATTCCAATTTCGTAGCAGCAGAAGAAGAGGACGCAGAGTGGTACACAGTTCACACACACACAGCAGCCGTTGTTACTGCTGTTACCATCATCGTGATCATCATCATCATCCTACTATCGCTACTATTACTATATTGAATTGAATGATGTTTCTTCTTATCCCTCTTCTTATTACTACATCCACACATACGAGCATTTTCTGGGGGAACCCTCTTATTTGGAAGTATGGGACGCATAGTGTAAGCGAGCAAGGAAGAGAGAAAGAGAGAGAGTAGTAGTGAGTAGTGAAACATTACAGTTTTTCATTTAGTTGAGATCCAAATGCCGCGTCACTCACACTCTGAAACCGTAATAATAATATATATTGCGATAAGTATGAAAGATATTAAGCAAAGAGCAGTCAAAATTATTAGATTCAGGCTGGCTGCTGCTGCCGCCACTCAAACTGCATTAGTTGTCTGTTGTGCTCCTTGTTATTAGCTGAATTACATTACACATCACATACATTAGATGATTAGATTGATCGATCAAGAATATTAGAATGATTCCTATTCCTACTTTCTACTCCTACACATACATGTTATATAACCCTGGTCAGCACAAAACGTGCCCAGTGAAAGTTTTAATCTCGTTGATTATTAGCATAATAATTTGAGTACGACTTTATTAGAGATGTATTCATGCATAATACGCATACAAGTATCAGTGTGGGTCTGTTGGATTCAAACATACCTATTTTGTAAAAAGTACATCCAACTTTGATTTAAGTAGGTTGTTACATCATTGTTCAAGATTTACCAAAGTATGGTTGTTGTAACTAAGAATTACCTAGTCATTCATACAAGTTGATGCAGGAACGTGAGATTGGTATTGGTGGCGAATTTTACTAAACGTTACGAACGGAGCGTACATCTGCTGAGTCACGTTGCCCCACAATACATGAAAACGCAACTGGAACCTATACTGCTATACTGGAATCGCTTTTTAAATTAAAAGTAAAATTCTTGTTATTAAAAATACAAAGCTGAGGATTTTGATAACAAAAAGATAAACGTAAACCTTTCAGTTTAATAACTGTTCAAATATAAAATAAGTAGTCTAACATCACTTCTCATTATTATCTTGTGCAGGCCGAAAAACTATTCCAGCTCTTGCGTCCTGAAGTTGATCGTTTACTACGAAGAACATGAAGGTGTTGTAGCTGTGAAAGGCTGTCTATCAAAAATGACTTTGAAAACAGTCTCAATCTCAAAAAGGTAAGTGCTGCAATATAAATGTAGCAAACAAAAGTTGCAATTAAATAGTACGTATTGCAAGTAAACGTCCACCTATCCATTGTGCTTGTGTAATAACCCAAATGCCTTAAATATTCTCATCCATTGTTCTGAAAATACTGAGAAAAATTGGAATCGAAACTGGAGGTATACTCTAAATATGCTTTTATTTCAAAACAAAACAGAACCAAAATTTGTAGTTAATACTTCAGGGTACTTATTTTTGGCAGAAAATATCACTCACAGTAATCCTCAGATTCTGATATATAATCGACTAGTAGGCTGTTATACAAATGTTTCATTTTTATAATACTTACTCGGGTTATTATTATTGCTAAATTGCTGTTGATCAGGCAGACAGGGACTGAATAATGCAGGGACTTGAACAATGCAATAAAGCTCTTATTCTCTCTACTGCTTTCTCTCCCTCTCTCTCTCTGACTTGTCAATTTCCTTGATTCATTCATTTAGATTGCATTTCCATATCATTACTTACCCTATTGTTCCTTTCTCATCAGTTTAATCAAAGCGTCACTTTTTCCTTTCAGCTCCCACTTCGTCATGCCATGTCAGCTTCTGCGTCCTTCGCCACTATCAACGTACACGCTTAATACGAGGGATGTGAAAATTACTACAAAAAGAGAAATGAATGAAAGGCTCTTGTGACCATAAACAATAATAGTGCTATGCCCTGCTCTCTCTCTCTCTCTCTCTTAACACAAAGTCGATAATATTTTTGTGCTATGTATTTTGCTGGGCAATGAAAATGAACATTTATAATGCCGAACCACATACCATTATAGATTTTTCTCATTAACAATATTCAAGTATACATTGTATCCAGAGATGAATGCTTGACAGTAATCAGTAAATGGCTGCGAAAAGCCCTAAAGGACTCTTTTGGATTCATTAACGAATTGAAATGCTTTGTACACACACACGGTTGGTCGGTGTTATAACACTACAGTATAGAGATGACTTGATGAGCTGTATTGTGTTTTCTACGAATGAAGCTTTTACAACTTTCATGAAATTAACTCAATGCTCGTAACAACTGCTGCTCTGCAAACTCTGCATTCGCCTATTTCCCCCATGTCCACTTACAGTGCCTTCTTGCGTCCATATCAAGTATTCCGCATTCCTTTCCATTCCATCCACCATGCATGCAAGCTTGAAAGAATCATTCAATAATATTTACTAATACATACATACATACTAATGTCCTCAGGTAAGATTGCATGATTTTACAAAAGAATTCGAAGATTCTTTCATGTTTGAATACATAAAAATTATGAAAATAAAAATATTTAAGTTAACAATTTGCACAGGATAGTTAGCGGAATTTTTTATTAGCTTGCCAAGCTTTAAAAATAAATAAGTGATTTTGTAGTAAAATGTGCAAGTTAGTCAATGAGGCAAAACTTCTAAATCGATTTGTATTCAAACTAGTTGTGTTATAATATTCTGTAAACTTATTTCTGACTCATAGGTAATCAATTTTCAAGGATTCAAGGAAAATGTAAAGACGAATCGACGGATTCTCTAGTTTAATAAAAACGGATGTGCAGTTTCTCAGGATGCTTAAACTCCAGTATTAAGCTTCTATTGAATTTATTGGAATGTATTCATCACAAAAGCTTAAGGTGCTATAGAATAGGTATAAGGTTATATACATAATAACCTACAATATAAAAAACAATAAACCAAACAATTGGAATGTTCTAAAGTAGCGAAGGAGTTTAATAGACAAGCTTTCGCTAGCTAAGCTCAAGATAAGCTCAGGATGATTTCCAAATATAACGTATACACAGATAGTAATTCAAGTTGCCGTTAAACTTTAAGGATTTCTGATAACCGATGGTTTACCATGGCTGGCTGACCCTCCTTCAAGGTCAGCTATCGACTGGTGAAAACAGAATTCGAATAGCTGTTATAGTTTTTTTGAGTTATCGTGTTGACGGACAGACAGACAGAAGGACAGTTAGACGAACCGACGCAGACATTCGCATAAAGTAGCTCAATGATTCGCTACTTAATAACAAAAAAATTATGTTCTTTTTTGATGTAATGCCTACTTGCTTGGGCATAACCTTTTTGTCAAAGTTTTGCATGTGAGCCCTAATATTTTCTACAATGATACCAAAATCCCGTCATTATCATGAGTTGTATAGCGTAATTGTAATACGAAGCAATACGTTAAATTACAACTCAATGCCATTATTCGGCGAATAATGTGACAGAGAAATTACCTTCTAAGCATAAAACATACAAAAAGCTGTCCTTGTAGCAAGGATTGAATTACGATTGTAACTACCAAAAAATTTTCATGTGGTTATTATCAACATTACAAAGGAGTAAACTAGAGGTAAAGTGAATTTGAAGTCGATGATGGATATTACACAGACAAAGCTTGAATTTGAGCACATACTTTCAGCTATACTGCAACTTGTGGAGAAAAGGGGATTTCCTGGGGCAATGTAAACTTTTGGTGACAAAAAATCAGCGCCGTTTGCTTGTGCAAAAACATTCTTCGTAACATGTGCATTAACAACTGATAAAAAGACGAAAATAAACTTACTTCAACGAGACGAGGATATGAGAATGATACGGAGAACGCATGAAGAAACTGGCCCGTACAACTTAATAATACCTCGCACATCATTATTCTTTAACTTATGTAAAATATAACAGATAATAGAAAATTTGATAATTCTATATCTAGCATATTATGGTCCCTTTTTAGTTCACCGCCATGAAGCTTGGTTGATGCTGCTTAATAAAGTCAGAATGGAGGCAATATAGTACGTAATACACGACTGTAAGCGTAGGTATTTCAGATTTCACGATTAATCTATCGTTTCGCTAGATTTATTTTTTGACTTAATTTAATGAACATACTTCAAAAAATGCATCCAAAAATATTGTACCATACCGTGTACAAAACATGAAGAAAGGAATAATTAATTTGACATGATAACACGATAATATACAAAACACGTGTTACAAGTCTGTGTGACGGTGACAATTATCTATACTAGATTTTAAATACAAAACTACATTCATTAATTCAAATCCATTCCTTCTGGTTCTGTTCCCGCGCCTTCCTCAGAGCCAAGAGATTCTAAATATTTTAAATATTTTGATATTTAGTTTTCGGGAAACTAAATTTTGGAATAAGTAAAAAAAAGTTTATAATGAATTTCTACTTACGTGGAATCTGCCCGACTCTTAGCATCTGCTGCAGTCTTTCTACTTCTTCTAAAGAGCTGGCGTTTCGAATTGCTTCTTTAATGGCATTATTAACTTCAGCTGATCTTTCTCCGGCCATTGGTGCTGTAGTACAAATAAATGAATTTTTAAATGGGGGAGTAGATAAAACTTACAGTTTACAAAAAAGGTTAATCAAAATTCAGAATTACCTCTTCGAACAGGTGAAATTTTAGACCCTTTACCATTCACCAAACTGGGTTCTTCCACTTCATCCAAATCCTCGTCAATATTACTCCTATTACTGGCAATTTCTTTCCTAATGTCTTTTCCTTTTTTGCTTTTGAAGAATGTTTTGGCGTCTTCACGCTCCTGTGACAAAAAGTTAATCATGTTGTATTTCAAGTACAAAACAGGGATTTTTTTGGAAATGAGTACATTTGCAAAAAACATATATTGTACCTTCTGTTTAATCTTCCTAAAGTCCAGAACCTTTAACTGTGGTAGTCGAAAAATAACATACGGTCTGTAATGTTCCTTCGTTGAAATAGGATTGAATAATAAACTAAGGTGTTTCAACTCTTTTAATTCATTTAGGTTATCAACCTCGGCAAGGTCCTGAATCATGTTGTTTGTCAATACCAAAGTTTCAAGATTGGTAATAGTTTCATGCAGACTTTCACCGATTCTTCTGCACAGAAAAAACAGTTCAATTAAATATTCATATTCATACTCTTCGGAAACAATAACTATGAGCAGAGGTTTATGCTATTTTAATAATAAGCTTAACAATAAAACTTACACAACACGATTATTGCTCATCAAAATGCATTTAAGGCGAGGCAGTAAGGGAAAGTTATCCAGCTTTCTTATGTCATTGTCTGAAAAATCGATAGTATCAAACTGATTCTGAAACAGATCGACAAGAGATATACAGATAAAATTTAATCATATAAATGCTTCAAATTATCTCATGAGCTTAAACGTACCAGTGTAGCTCCAAGGTTTTCTAGAACAGGTATTTTGTAGCCTAGAAAGAGAAAGAAAGGTCTATGTCAATGTAAATATCTGGAATTACAAACACTGTTTTTTCTAAATTAAAGATGAAAGACATAGATGAATCAAGATGACATTTTAGTTTACCTCTGAGATCCAGTTCCCTATCTTTAACAGGATTCATTCTTTGCTGGCAATTTTGGATCAGTTCCGCCGTTAACTTGACCATTTTTGAAATAAAATGTTCCAACAAGACTGAAAAACGAGAAAACTAACTGTACACTTTTATTGTTGAGGTCAAAACTAATTAACCGCATCGCCCTCATCAAATATTTCGTTGCAAAACATTTCCTTTTAAACGGTGAATATGATGTATTTTAACTTGAGGAATTAAATCATGGAAATGGATTGAGATTGGTCCAGCCAATTGCTGTGCTTGCATTTACATCGTACATATCATAAAAACAAATTTCTAATACACGAACTAAGAAATCAGCAAATTTACAGTGTAGATTCTACACAAAACTTGATTTTTGCTCTTCACTCTTTCATTTCACCTTTTTTGATTTAGACGAAAACGTAAACAAATATCTCACCTGTTGGAAGCTTGAAGTATTCACAGGATCCGAAAGAATCTATAAAACAATGTTCTACGCACTTAATTTGTACATACACGACACTTCGCTGACGTTGTTATCAAAATAGTTATTTTTGAAATCAAGATAGCGTTAAGCGCAGCTGCGAGTAGCTAAGTAGATACGTAGGAGCGCCGCAAATGTAGATAAATGCTTAGTATTGGGTTTACAGCCACTGAACCAAAGATATACTCTACTGGTCCATTAGTCTATTTTTTCCAAAACAATAAATTTCCATAATTAAATCATCATTTCCGGTTCCAAACAATCAAATCGACTCTTCTAGCAAAAAACCGGGTACACAAAACAAAACACAAACAACGATCCAAACAATTCAAAAGAACCGCATACGTGCTTGGCTAGCTCCCTGGCATCAATTGTACACACACACACATGCAAAGCCAGAGCCTTTGCTATCTAAACCTAACTAAACTCTGACTTCGTCTATCATCCTCTTCTGCAGCAAACGGGGCACTGTGCATTTATAAATGTGCATAAAACAGAACTTTACTAAAAAGAACGCTTTTTTGGCTTGGCATTTTATTTCTCTTCTTCTTTTATTGCATAGCTGTCCATCATACACTGCATATCTCATAATGATTTAATGATAATAAAGAAGTACCTCAGAAAAAGTTACCTCAGAGGTCAGAGGTATACGAATTTTCAGAAAATGAGATGAAGGGACCGTTAGGATTGAAGTGTACGTGTGGTAGTGAGATACAGGTAATGGATTGCGTTAGGTTAGGTACACCGAACATAAAACTTTATACAATTATACAAAATGCATATAGGTAGGTAAGTACATAATTACATAATTGTCCATTGACCCATAATAGGTATATTCTATATACCTTGCAGAATTACAACATTTAACAATACAGGTCCATTTAGTGATAGGATTCTGGGCAGAATACATTCCTAAATTGGGATTGTGCTTTAGGATTTTGCATTTAGACATATGCATTAGGAATGTACTCTGAATGTGAC
>JAHZMT010002790.1:0-12367 GCA_027743785.1 Sinhomidia bicolor
CAAAAACTATAACAGCTATTCGAATTCTGTTTTCACCAATCGATAGCTGACCTTAAGGGTCAGCCCTGGTACTATTTTCAAAATCATGGCTTATCAGAAATCGTTAATATTTAACGTTATACATTAAACGTTACGTAATGGAGGTTCTATGTTACACTTAAACTTATCTTTAGCGTATCTTGAGCTTATCTATTGGCTTCTTCGCTACTTTAGAACATTCCGACATGTTCGGTTTATTATAAATCAAATTACGGCAACATATTTCCTTTTTCCAAAAAAGCACATTCCAATATTATTCCAAACTGAGGCAGAATCCGGCATTGTTTGCATTACAATTTTGTATTTTGCTAGAGCTTGGTCGTAGTCATCATAGGTCTGTTATCAATAAGAAATAGGGTAATTAGTAATGACTGTCATTGAATGCTGTAACAAGTAACTGTAAAGGAATAAATGTACAAACTTGTAACATTGAAGCAACTGCAACTGTCGCTTTAGGATTCCATGGGTCAAACGCTATTGCTGTCCCAAGCCTGGAAAACGCTACGTCATCCCTACCAGCCTTCATGTAAAGAACGCCAAGATTACTAAGAATGTCGGCATTTTCAGGAAATACCCTTCAAAACAAGCAACAAACATGTATAACAAAAAATGATTCCATTTTCCTTAAAAATCTTGACTGAAATGGTGTAAGAGTACCTCACAGCCTTTTCATAAACTCCAATGGCTTCTGGAATATTATTCCTGGCTAGAGAAATTTGTGCCATTGAGTCAAACGCTTTGTGTGTTACTCTAGACTGTAGGGAAAGGTTCATGTGCTCTTTAGCCTTGTCTAGATCACCCATAAAGAGAAAGCACATCCCCATGTTGTAATGTGTCTCTGCGTCAGAGTCTTCATTTAGTACCTGGGCCTTTTGATAAGCGTCAATGGCTAGTTTGTGTCGTCCAAGAAGAAACCTAAGACATTGGTTATGAAAACTAAGCACAAAACTACAACTGAGAAGCAGTTAAGCAAATTAGGTTAATGTACACTTACAACGAGCGTGCGATTTGTCTCACTGTATTTGCATTTGTGGGTTCCAGTTCATGGCAAACTTGCAACTTATCAAGAGATTCTTGCATTTTCCCCTCGCTTCGATAAATCAGGGCCTAAATAAATATATGTACTTAATTTGACAACGGTTAATAAAATTGCTTACACAGTAAATGAGATCAATGCAAAATGTTTCATTTAATTTAGTATGCGACTGTATGTGGTTTCTTACCAATATATAATTGGCATATTCAGACTGTCCATTTAGTCTAAGCAATTCTTCAAATATTATCTGCTTGCAAGTATTAAACTCTCTGCGAACGTAATGAAGATGGATAAGCCAATTTCTATTTGATGGATGCTTTAATTCCGCTGATTTATTAAAGAAACCCAGAAAATTTTAAAATAAACATGTTTGCAAAATATCAGTTTTTATTATTAGTAAACGTATAGGTACAATAACTGCATTGCAAAAATAAAAAATCTCACCTTTCTTATGATGTGCTTTCAGGTTTCCAGAATTACCACCACCACTTGACCGTCCACTAACTGGTCCCGCTGAAACTTCAGCAGTTGTTTCAATGGTTTTTGATTTACTGGCAACGTCTGGATCCATAATTTTAATTAGAAATATTTAAATCGTTTTTTAGTTGAAAACGTCAGAAGCAAAGTAGAAATGGCCAAAGTTAGGCATATCACAATGTATTTGATCACGTTAAAGCACAGCACTGACAGGACGTTATATGCTCATATTGATGGCATGCATAGATACTCTTTGTTGTGCTTTCTCCAGGACTAGCAACGACAAAACTCATTTCATTATGTAGAGATAGTAAATAAGCTTGGAGTAAACGAGTCTTTGTGCATGTATATATTTTTATATAAAATCAGAAAAATGAGTACATTAAGGTCGCAAAATGGTTTAAAACGTGTTGTAAAGCAATTAGTTTTTTGTAAAGAAGATAGCATAGTTCATCTATTTAAACTCTAGAAATGTCATCCAATTAAGGTAAAGTTATTTAATAAGTCTCTTATAAAAGTACTTTACCAAAAATCAGAATCGTATTACAGTATGGGGTAAAGTGAGAATTACCCATCTCATTATTTAGTGGTTTTTCATTAGTATGCAAAACTTGCAAAAAATTGTCGATTATCACAATCATGCCCGGCATCTTGTAAACTAGAGAGTGAAACTGAATAACATAAAGTATGACTTTTATAGCATTTAATTTTAACCTTCTCCGCTTTCTTTTTCACAGTGCCATATTCCACAGCTACACCTGTAATATATATTTTTGAAGTTACCCAAAAAGTGCTACCTACATACTTTTTTACAATCATCCGTAGTAACTACTTGTTAGCAGTCTGCCAGTAAAACCAACGTCTTTGGCACATTCAAAAGTCTAGGTCTTGTATTATTGTAAGTCATTCCATTCTCATCATAAATCGAAAAGGTATTTGCCTAAAATATTAAAGACACAAAACGGCATGCATACCATCATCATCGTAGAGTGCAACAATGCAAGGCAATATAGTATCTTGTTCCCATTTCCTTTTCTATCTCTCTCTCTCTCCCTAACCACAAGTCCCGTTTTCATCATCACCATTATAATCGAAACCTATAAACCCTCATGCGATGATGGTCATTCATAATGGTGCTATATATACTACCTACATTCCTAACTACCTATAATAGATCTCATCATTTTTATAAGGAGATGTATGGTTTAAATTGTGTAAAAAACAATGATATGAATTTACTTGCCTCGCACCTTACAGTTACTCATTATTTTTACATTTATTAAGGGAACTCAACAATGAAATACTTTGAAAGCAAAGAGAATTTAATATCTTTTCTTGGTCATCATTTCATTACCATCACCTTCATGATAAAAAAACTCCCAATTTCTTTTTCTGTTAATAAATCCTACCTTCGTTTCGTCATCATCTGATACCTACATACACCTGTATAGCATAAGTGGTTATACGTATTTTAAACTTAAAAATTTAAGAATAGTCCGTAAACCTTACACACGCATACCTATACATACATATCTAACTCTTATTATTACGGCTACCACTTTTCTACTACCAAAAGGTAAAACATTTCATGATTTGATGATGATAAGGAATACTGCAAAAAGATTGTTCTTTAATTTCAAGACTAAGTTTGCATGCAAGATATGCGCACACACACATATATACATGAACATGATGCATTCAATGCAGGTAATTTTTTGAGATTTATTAGAGAAGATTCGAAGAAGAACCATTTAAAAAGTGGTCTGTCTGTCCGATCTCTGCTGAATGAAGCTATGCATTCCTTTACAACATCAGCATCGTCATATACACCTGCAAAAATTACGGAAGAATTCTTGTGTTGTTTGTTGTTCACGTTCACAAATGATCATCTTTCTTCCTTCTCGTCTTGTAGTACCACGCAAAATACCCATCATCATCATCATCACTATACTACATTATCATCATCATCATTCATTGACTTGAATTAGAGAAGGAGAGGGCATGAAAATTTTTACGTGTTTTTGTTGCAGACCATCTGTGTGGTGTGGTGGTGGGTACGTACGTACACAACCTCCTCAGAGGAATCCGTAATATAATCCGTAAAAATACTACGTCTACTACTACAACAGCACTAATACACTGACTGACACTGATTCTTCATCTTCTCTGTGAGTTGGCCATTTTTCATAATATATTTTTTACCCTTATCTGTCTTTTAAACTAATAACATAGGTATTTGTTAGCACTATTGTTTGAGGTGTAGTGCAATTATTATTAGCACAACTAATACCAGAATTTTAAAGTAATAAACTGCTGAGGTTGCATAACTAACCAAGTATTTTTTTGTAAATTAAAAAATATAGGTTGAGGGGTGACGTGATAATCAAAATGAAATTTGAGACGAGGAGGATATCAAAGAGGAAAAGTTTATAAGAGAAAAAATTGGGAGGAACGGAACACTACTTTGAATTGTCGGAGGAATGTTTAGTTCCTCCCTTAGAATAGCCCTCAGGGGCTTGGATAGTGCGTTAGAATCAGTAACCAATAAAACGAGTCAGCATGCACGGTCCATATTCAGCAGTGGTGGTGGTGGTGGTGGACGAAGACATTCATTTTCTTTCCTGCAACAACCAACGGTAGTGCTACAGGGGCCATCAAGAATGTCAACATTTTCAGCTGATCATGGCGGGGGAGCTGGATCTTTAAGCAGTACAAGTGGTGCTAGTGGTAGTACTTCATCGCCAGTGTTTCCTCCTTATGTTCCTTCCTCCCCAGATAGAAACAGTTCAGGGGAAGTATCTCCCGAGGTTCTCGACGATATGAAGGACCTATTTATAGAAATCAGAAAGGAACTGGATGGAAGAGATCCTGAATTGTGCAAAGTGGCTGAATACTACTTTGATGGTCAGGGGAAGGCAATCCGTCCAATGATTGCAATTATAATGGCCAGAGCAATCAACGCCCATCTTCAAGGCTCCCTGCGCAGTTTTCTTCTGCCCCAACAAAAGCAACTAGCACAGGTTACGGAAATGATTCACACAGCAACGTTAGTACATGATGACGTTATAGACAGATCAAATAAAAGAAGAGGCAAGCCCAGTGTTAATGCTTTATTTGGTGAAAGACGAACCATTGTTGGTGGTGACTATGTACTGGCCAAAGCTGGGGCAATGGTCGCGCGTTTGAACAGCGATGAGGTCACAGAAATCCTCGCTCAAGTGTTGAATCCATTGATAGAAAGACGATTTTCAGAACCTGAAGATGTGACCAAAGCTTTAGAATTGGTGAAAAGGTCAGATGGACTTGAGGAAACAAAAATACTTGCGCAGAGATACTGTGCTGAAGCAATGAGGTATGCTAATTTTCTTAAGCCTTCAGCGTACAGAGATGACCTTGTGCTTTTGACAGAAAAAGTAGTAAACAGAACCAAATAGTTGTAGTTAATTAAAAATTTGATTTGTTTACTCAATGTGTACCAGCATTGAAATGATATATTATTGTGTCATTTCCAAACGCTTTAAAACTATGAGAAAAATATGTAGAAATCTTACTGTTTGAGGATGCAACTTCTGACAGTTATTTTTTCAGTAATATTTATTGCTAACACTATTATGTAGGAAACTTACTACAACTGCCTACTAATGCAGGCTCGTGTAAACTAGACTTATATTATATTACGAACAAATATTTTGTAACGAACAGAAAATAAATATAGCTTTATATATGTTATTGTTATTTATGTTATTTATTTAAAGTTTAATATACAGTATGTAATCGAATAGAATATAAAAAAGGCCAATACTATGCAGATAAAAGTAATTTATAGTAATTTGAGATGAAAATGTTAATCATATAACGTGATGACAAAAATATCAATAATAATAGTTTATATAATATAAAGAATATATATTACAATAAAATTTATTTTCAGTTTGAAACACGAAATCACATTTCATTTCATAATAAATAGTACGTTATCAACTGGCACAACTAATACAATATTTTTTCGGTTCAATCCAGTTGGTTTTTTTTTGTAGAATTGGCAAGTATTTAACTCAGTAAAATTAACTGAGCAAACAAAAGGTAAAATTTCAAGGAATGACTAATGTTTTCACTCAGCAATAGTAGGTACATATATAGGTAACTTGTGTGTGTACATGTAAAATATTGCTGACTTGGAGCAGTGATTTTTATTACTTGACTAAACTAAACTATTAATCACATAAATTTGTCTAATTTACTACTACTACGATTATCGTATCTACTTGTCGGCATTTAAATGTTAAAATGTCTTTTAAAGAATAGTTTTATATACATATTAACTTGAATACTAAATATAGCGGAGCGCAGGTTGTTTCTAAAATTGACTAGCATTTTAGGTAAATCTGAATCACATTTTTGTTGCATGTTTTGTTGTAGACGCTACAAAACGATTGCATGAAAATTGACAAAAAGCACGGATAACGCTGTTTTTATAACAGTAACAGTATACACATGTACTCGCATAAGTACGATATTGGACATGAAATTGAAATAGCCAACAAGGCATGTATAGGCAGTTTTAATGGTTTTTGTTAAACTCTGTAATTAGCGTACGTGCAATTATTTTAAATACCTAACTCTTCATCACACAGGGACAATACTTTCTTCCGTCGTACTCCCTGATCTAAACTTTGGAAACACCAATCCAAATTTTGATTCAATGCCAGCGAGAATCGGTAATGCTAGCGCGTAACCTCCTATATGGTCAGGGTTACCTGATTTTATGTGATGTAGACCTGTGACTAGCATGGAGGCCTCGGAACCAGAAGGTCTTGAACCAGCGAAATCAATGTAGAATAGCCGTTGCAACACTTCGTATACTAAGAGCGTTACTCCAAATTGGGAAGGAGGCTTTATTAGTCGAGTTCCTTGCCAAAAAGCTTTGAAGCCCTCGTCACGGTAAATTTTAATTGCTGCATCAATTATTCCGTTGTACGTAGACTGGCCTGGTTTAGCTTTTGCCTAGAAATTGACAATAGAGAGAATGTAAGAGGTGAGAAGTTTTCAACATAATAATGGCGTGAGTTATAATGAAATAATGAATGATATTCGCAATCTACCTGAAGCCTTGTTTTTATCACGTCAAACGGCATTGAAAGAGGAGCGCCCGGCACGCTGGCCAATATGCCTGCAAATAGCAAAGTCATTGGGCTGTTATAGCCATTTTCATCCTGGAATTTAACTTTCAAATGAGCGTATGTTGGAAAGAAAATGGCACAGAAAGGAACGTCTCGTAATATACAAGATCCAAGTCCCTGCAAATTTCATGATTTTTATTTTAATACATTTATATTATTATAATATTATTAACGTTAAGAAAGAATTTGTTCAATGTATGTATATTTCTTTAGTTTATATTCACCCGATACAGTCCAAAAAATCCTAGTTCTCTGACTACTTGAAAAGTTTTCAATCTTGCTCTATGATTGATTTCACTCGCAACCTGAATTCGGATTTTCACCGCCTCCACGGGATTAGCGAATAAAACGTTTGAAGCTCCGGCACAAGCTCCAGCAAATACCTCACTGTTAAGAGGCACCTTTCCTTTTCTGTTTCTCAGTTTGTCTCTAATGTAGTCATTTATCTGGGCAAATTTTGAATATATTTAACTTAGATTAAAAGATTCACTCCTAAAGTGTGTAGTGTATTTTTAGTTTGAATATATGCATTACTGTTAATTTTAAAGCCTTCCCAATCGCCACTCCAATTAATTGCGGAAGCAGTCCTCTATACAAGCCAGTCAGTCCTTCGTTCTTAAAAGCTTTTTCCAAACAGTCTAAATTACTTTTGTACAATCCGTACTTTGTATAAATCCCAGGTCTTTGCAGCTGCATTCGGGTTTTGACAAGATCCATCGGATACACAAAAAACGCTCCAGCAGCTACATAGAGTTTGAAAATTATTTAAGGCATTTGCATATAATAGAGTAGTTTAATATACACACAAACTTATCTTACCCCCAGCAGCTGTGCCCATCGTAAATCGATATACACTTTCCAAAAATTCAATAAATAGGCTTCTCTCCTCCGGACTTTGGACGGCCTTTATATCTACGATTCTTTTGTTCACCTTTTTATAATATTGTTCTGGGGCAATTTTCTCTAAATCTGAGTATATTATTGTTGGCGAGTCGTTAATCAAGGTGGATAGTTTAAAAAGAATATCTACTTGAAGTGGTGTAATTTGACTCATTACGTTTGCAGCATTGAGAAATTCATCTTTTGAAACCTCTTCCTCCCTTTCCCCATCTGTTGCTTGAAGATATACCTTTTTTGCAAGCTCCATTTGACCCAAGAGAGAATTAAATGCCATAAAAAAGGGATATGACACTTGGTCCTCGTTCCCTGTTACCAGTTTCACCGCGTTTTTCATATGCGCGATGACAGGCTTAGTGAGCAGATGGGAGCGGATTGTCATCATGATTTCAAGAAAACTGTCAGTGTCAATGAAGCCAGAACCGTCCTCATCAAATCGACGAAACGCCTCCGAGCCATACTCCTCGTGAAAATCCTAGCCGAATATATATTTTTAATTGTGTAAATTCAATTTCATTTTCATTTGACCGGAAAGTAACAAAAAAAGTAAATTTCTTTACACACGTGCAAAAACTGACAAAATTCGGAATAAGTCACAACACGATCCTTTTTCTCTCCAAAGTACAAATTAGCAAACGTGCCATCCAAATCGAACGGGATCTTTTTTTGAAGTGTTGTCTGCACAATAATTTCCTTAAATTCTTCATATGTCACGATACCATTTCCGTGGGTGTCAAAAAGCTGAAATGCTGTGTAATAAAGGGCATCGGGCACACAGAGAAGTCCCTCAAAGGCCTGAAACTCTGGAAATGAAATGAGACCATCTTTGGAAGTATCGATAATTCCAGCCAGGAGCTTGACTGAACCGGGGTGGTAGTCCGGAGACGAGTGTAGACCGAGAAATTTTCGGATGAAATCTTCCGATTTGATAAACCACTCGCCATCTGAATTGACTGATGCATACTGGTGAAGATATAATAATAAAAATAAATGAAACCTTTTTGTTACTTTCCTATTTTTGCTAATTTTGTCATTCGTCACTATTTATAAAAAATGTAAACTACCTTATGAAAAATTTGTCTAAGATCTTCAGTGTTTGCCCTTTTGAATCTTTCTTCTATTCCCCAAGGATTATTTTCCTGAATGTGCCACAGTCACGAAAAGTATTAATTTCGATCATTAAGTTGGGTTTTAAAAATACAAGGATTGATACAGATACAACACACTGCTTCAGAAAACTAGCTTATCATACATATTATTACACATAAGCTATACACTAATCTACGAAAGCCAACAATCAAAATATTTAGGGAAATAAAAATTACAAACCCAAACTATTGAAGACCAAGCCATGACAAGAACAATGAACGAGAATTTGGAAGAGCAGAAAATTTGAAATAAAAGGCTGAAATAGGATATGTTTTAATTGATAATTTGGTGCTCCCGTGTCTTAATTATCATCATGAAACTGGACTTTTATCATTTTTTCTGCTGCATGTGTGCACAAGCTTAAAACTGACTTTATATAAAAAAATGCATAGTTCATTTTATTGAAACTAATTAGTCAGAATAAGGGTGCAACAAGTCTTCTTGAAGAAAGATGAAAATACATTTTCATGCATTAAGCAATTTTTGTGCACATGAATTTATTTAGTAAGAATATAAAAATGTGCAACGCTTCAATTCTGAACTAGTTATTATTATTATAATATTAATTTGCTATCTTCATTGTTATTATTGTTAATTAATACATGGAGTATTCATTTAGTATATAAATTGAAATTGTAAGTAAACTGAGATCAGACTATTCAGACAACTTTTATGAGTATTTAAGGAGCAATATAACTCAATTTAACAAGTCACCATTGCTGTTCATCAACAACGACAGCCCAGCGCAGTAAGGAACACGCTCCAAGCACACTTCTGCTTCAATGAATGGCGAAACTGCGATGAATGGATAATTGGTCCAAGGAGACCAGAACCGGACCGAAACATAATTGTGGAACAATTAAAGGTTAGCATGCAGAAAAGGTGGACACGTTTTTTTGATGAAATAAAGTTACTCACGGATGGAGGAACTCCCATATTCTTTATCATTACCCAAGATAAAAAAAACTGCACCAAAAGTTTGACTAATCTATTCTACTTATCGTGCACATTGTATATATACATATACACAATACAATGCAAAAACTGTATCCAATAATACTTATTTTATGCTAACTTTTCTATT
The DNA here is from genome assembly GCA_027743785.1 of Sinhomidia bicolor. Lineage (NCBI taxonomy): Eukaryota > Metazoa > Arthropoda > Collembola > Entomobryomorpha > Entomobryidae > Sinhomidia > Sinhomidia bicolor. The sequence goes on from JAHZMT010002790.1 coordinate 9,863, forward strand.
CTAGCCATCTACCCTGTTCTACCTACATACTTGTGCAAAATGCAAAACACCTTGCTTGCACCCAGCCCAATGGCAACACGAACGTCTATTAGCAAGTTAATTTACTTCCGCTACTTATTTCTTTGCACTACACAATTAATGAGTATAAAAATAAAAATAATAATAATAGACCCAGTTCCAGTTAGGAAAAATAAGTATTAAAGAAAATAGTACCGCTTTCCATTCAACAAGGTTTCGGTACACCTGTTCCCTCGTTTTTATCTTCTCGAAAAGCGTGTTGGGCTACATATATTGCGAAACCTCAGCTGTGTGTGGAATAATTATGCGATGGCAAGCGCTATATGGAACATAGCATTACTACACGATCCTGTGGAAATGAAGCATGTGTGGAAATGGAAAGATAGCGAGGTTGCACTTCATATCACATAGTAAGTTTCATGGTTCCAATATATAAACTTTAGAAAAGATATCTACCTGCCTGCTAGCATATTTTTGCAGATAGAGTTAGGAGCTACTAAAGCGTGTAAATGGTATTTAGTTACTAGTTTTGTATGAGACACTAATAAGCGGTTGTATAGTATTGCTTTCAAGGATTGTGGAATGTCTCGTGGTTGTGGTTTTATGCGCAGATTGACTCAAGTTGAAAATATCAAGTTGAAACCCGGTTGTCAACTATGTAATATAAAATTGTGACGATGATGTTGAGAGTGTTGAATTGTTACATTGAGAGTTGACGTAATTTTGAGTTCATTTGTGAATTGAAGTCAATAACGTGGATTTGAAATAATTACTCAATTTAATCCAATGAAATTTCATAACTCACATGTATCGTTTCAAGACACGCACGTGAAGTTCTTGTTGCAAAAAACAACAATGCGTTTTACTTCATTCTTTCGAGATTAGATTTTATGATTTTTAAAAAAAGTCTTGAGACGACAACATCATATTCTAATTGACCCCTACAAACCCTCATCAATTTCCCGTAATGTTTTCTGCTGTACATGGTAGTTCTTACAATTCGTGCGTGACTAGTAATAAAGTTCGTATCTAATGAATTACTATCTATTTGTAATGATCATATAATAGTCTCAACAAAAAGTGACAATATGAAACAAAAAATTTTCATCATGACATAAATGTCAAATTAGGTTAATGATCAATGTGCACTAAAAACTTTGACGCATGATTGTGACGCATACACGGTATTAGAGTTGCAGTCGCAGTCTTGAGTCTTAAGAATGAAACCAGTGATTACAAACAGGTATAAGTAATTACTCGTTTGCCCTTTTACCTGGTTGTATTTTCTGTGATTGAAAATGAGAATCAAATGATTTTTTGACTGAACGATCACCTTTAGTTCTTTTGATTGATCAAGAAACTAGTTCTTCCTCGTCATAAAATGCTGCGCTTGAAAAAAATATGACGTAAGCATTATTATGTGCATGCCCTATTCTAGCTAGCTTATAGTTTTCATCTTTGCCCTTCGTTTGATCCCATCGTCATCATCACTGCTACTTGACTAGTGCTACTGCACAATAATCCGAGTGCAAAGGCTCCTCCGTCACTTGGCNATGTGCATGCCCTATTCTAGCTAGCTTATAGTTTTCATCTTTGCCCTTCGTTTGATCCCATCGTCATCATCACTGCTACTTGACTAGTGCTACTGCACAAGTAATAATCCGAGTGTAAAGGCTCCTCCGTCACTTGGCTCCATTCACTATTGGAATTCCTATGTACGTAATAAATAAGACCAAAATATTTAGATCAAGTTCATACATACATCAGGAATTCAATTACGTCAAGAAAGCAACATTTCAAAAGCAAACATTTAAGGCTAGAAACGCCTTTTAGTCTAATTTCTTCATTTAAGTTCTTCTGATCACACAATAATAGTTTTGATATAAACATGCAAATAAATACACAATACAGCCTTATTATTCCTTTTTCATTTAATTACCTATTAAACAAGTTTACAAATACATGGTTTTATTTATAGCATTTTTTTACCTTGTTCAAATCTGTCCATAAAATAAAAAATCTGCCTGGGGAAAAACCCGAAATCTGATGCTATATCATTTATATTTTCCGTATCGACCCGTTATTCCTTTTATTTCGCATGCGATGATTCCATTTCCATTGTCTTTTGTTGACAAGTAATAACTTGAGTTTCATTCAGGTGTTGTTTCATATGAACATGCAGAATTTGACAGAAAAACAGCTTTGCCTTCAGAACATCCAAACTTCTAGTTTTGCTAGACATTACAACTCACAGGGAGCGTGAGAAATATCAGTCTCAAATGTATCTCGTGAGTCACGATTGAATTAACATAATTAAGTATTTTGATTTAAATGCTCAGAGTGCAGTGTGCTTGTATGTTGTGCTACAATATGCTGAAATGATTCATTTTGAAAATATGAACCTAAATTGTCTCACAGAGGTGTAAAATGTATATAACCGTTAATTATTTTTTTATTAAAAGTAAATAATTTAAAAATACAGAGTTA